>JBBPOJ010000014.1:0-70902 GCA_038091395.1 Leccinum rimulosum
ATTGCCGACATGTACACAAAGATCAACGCAAGTAGATCGTACGTGTATGCAGTGGCAAAGGCGTGCGACCAGGGTCACATCAGTCGCCAGGTACGTTGCACTTCAACTTGATATCTACTGATATCTTATGTTCCTTACAGGACTGTGCTGGTGCGATATTGTACAGCACTGATAGAGCCATTGAAGTTGCAATGGAAGCCATGCAATGTTTGGGTGGTAATGGATACATTAACGGTCAGTGTTGTTGAATTGTCATCGCAAACGCGTCTTCTGAGAACCTTCCAGAGTACCCGATGGGCAGGATACTGAGAGACTCGAGGCTCTACGCCGTTGGTGCTGGAACACAGGAAATCAGGCGGATGCTGATCGGAAGAGAGTTTAATGAACAATTCAAGTCATGACGACTAGTTAATCCGATGTGTTTCATGGACTGTAATGGACCAACATGAACACAATGTATTTAGTCGACGATGTGCTACAGACGGACCTCCTCAACAACTCCAGTGGCCCCAGCGGTTTCAAGTCTGTCTTTTTGTTGTTGTTGTTATCGGCGCTGACGGTGTTGTGTGTGATGATTGGATGATATCAAGCACTACACATGTCGTCGCACAGTTCTGAAAAACACAGCTGTGTCCGGTTCTATGACATTTTGCAAGACTATCTCGCATTGTGCACTGCGCTTCATCCTGCCTCGATTGTGCAAGATCCCCCCGCACTGCGAACTTCTTGCAATATGCTGTCCACACTCCATTCGGTCAAACTATACTACTGTACACCGCCAACTAAAAAGTTACAACTCTGCGTGTGGTATATAAAAATCATCTGATGTGATAGAAACCGGTTCCAGTAATGATTGGCAGAGAAACCATCCAACCCGTTTTGTTTTGAGTCCGTGGCAAGAATCAGCAGATGCCTAGACATCGAGGTCAATCAATGGCATCTAAATTCGAGCCCGCTTGGCAGGCCGCCCAGGCGTCACTTCGCCGTGCGACACAAAGTGTGAGCCGCCCGCACACCTGTAGCCGCGCGTCTGCTTGATCCACTCGAAATTCATCGGACAGCGTCCCAGATCCTTGACCTTCTGTTGTACTTCCAGTTCCTCCGCGGTACGCGTCTTCTTTTTCTGCTTCTCCACATCTTTCTGCAATTGGTTCCACACGGCGTCCGACACACCAGTGTCGCGCTTTACAACTTCAACATCGCACTGCGGCTGAGACTCCTCCTCGACGGGCGCAATTCGGGCCTGACCCTGATAAAGTTGGGATTCTTGTTCCTTCGGAGGGGAAAACACATCGTTTCGGACAACTGGCGGAACATCTCTTGCGGTCGTGCAGGTAATCGCAAGAGGCAGGCGCGGAGGGCTATACAGCGGAGGCATGGGGAAGGCTGCCGTTTGCACAGAGCCCAAAGCAATAACCGTGCCTCCTGCGCTTTTCTGTGCTCGCTGCTCCTCGAGCATACCTTGCACGATCCGACAAGCCTCGTCGGTCGAAAGCGAAAGCTTTTTATGACGGGTCATATTCGTGTATGCTTGGCGGACCATCCTTTTCTCGAGCGTCTTGACGTCGCGCGCGTTTCCCCACGATGGGAGCACAATCATTTGTTCGACGATACCCTGCATCTTGACGTACGACGGTGAGGTTTCCTCCCTCAGCGCAGGAACGTCAACCCTTTTCTTTCGCAGTTCCTGGTCGAGTAGCTCTAAGCATTGCGTTGGGGTCATATTCGGGAACATGAGCTCCTCAGAGAAGCGACTCGAAAGGCCAGGATTGGTCGTGAGCAAAGTGTTCATCTCCTTCTCGTACCCGGCCAGGATGACGACGAGCTTGTTCATAAATCGCTCGTTGGTCATCAACCCCACGATCTCCTCCATGGCCTCTTTCGCATATTGACCTTCGCTAAGGCGGTAAGCTTCGTCGACGAACAAGACCTTTCCGAGCGCCTTGTCAAAGAGCGCCTTAGTCTTGGGTCCCGTGTGTCCCAAGAATCGTCCCGTCAAGTCCGTCGCGGAGCACTCGACCACCTCGGCGGAGGCCAAGAATCCCATATCGTAGTATACTTGTCCGACTTTGCGCGCGATCGTCGTCTTACCAGTACCTGTCGGTCACGTAAGCACTCAAACAGATTGCTCAACTGACCAACTACACATACCTGGTGGTCCCTTGAAGATGAAACTGGTCGGAATCATTTCCCGTATCTCGTGCATGTCCATCCCACTCCCTTTCATTTCTAGAGCGACCGTCTGATATTCACTCAGTTTCTCCTTCACTTCGACACACCCCACGACGTCCGCGAATATTTTGTCGAGGTTCTCGGACGCCACCTGACTTCGAGCAAAGTCTGGGTCGAAATCTTGAGGTTCGAACGTAATGTCCATTGTCTGGGAAGTCGGGAGCGATGCCATCCGCTTCTGGTATCGGGCCTTCGCCAGGCCAAGCAAGTTGTCAACTTCGCCAGCGTTGCCGAAATTGGGCCGAACTTTCATTCGGTGGAGGACTTCGCCTGCGACACGCTTGGCTTCCTCCGAGGCATGCAAGTCCTGTTGTCGGAGCTTGAGGTCGAGAATCTGCATGAGCTGGGATTCGGTGAAGTCCTCGAAGTTGAACGCGTTTTCTATAGCAAATCGGCGTGCGAGTCCGGGATTGACGTTCTGTTCACAATGACACGTCAGTTGTGTCGTGAGCGATCTGGCTCACGACAGACCTACCCGGAACATTTCCTCCATCTGATCTTTGTATCCGAGAAGAAGAACACAACGATCTTCGCCAGGAACACTTTGGATTTCAGCGACCATCGTGTCGATGATGGCGGTGTGGTAAGTGTTAGTGTTTATACTCTTGTTGTGTAGCATATAGGCCTAGGTCATCACGAAGAATCAGAACGGCGGCAGAGCGCTCAGCAGACCACGGACCTCGTCGATCACAAGTACCTTTCCTCGCGTGCTCTCGAGGATCGACTTCGTGTTTATCTCTGTTCTACCCAAGAAGGCCCCCATGAAGTCGGACGGATTTTTGACGACGACTGACATGATAAGACCTCAGCAAAACATTCAAACGAATTGTTATATGTCCATCACTGACCTTGCCCTTTGCTCAACATGCCCAGGTCTGCGAGAATTTGACCGTACAGTTTTGCGACCGACGTCTTTCCCGTCCCGGGAGACCCAAGGAAGACTCTGTTCAGCGATAACTGTATCGGTTCCTTCTCCGCAAGCTCTCGCTGGTAGTTCGTCTCTAACAGCCTGAACATGCTGCGCACGGAATCTTTCACGGACTCCAAGCCAATCAGCTCCTGCAGCTTCTTCCACGGCGTGCTGTCGCACAGAACCTTGGACGGATCTGGCCCGATTAGGTCCTCCTTCGTCAGTACAAAGTTGTCTACCTGCACCCTCGACTTTCGTTCTCGTTCCAGTCGTTCCGCCTGCCGTTCCCGGATCTTGGCAAACATGTTTTCAAGAGCGCGAACATTCCCGAATCCTGGTTGGCCACTCCCTCGAACCAGGCGCCGGACGGCGATGCGAGCGTACAGCCCGTCGATGCCGCCCTCGACTTCCATGCAGCCCTTGTAGCGCTTGTTCACCATATCCTCCAGCATCAGCATGAACTCTTTGTGAGTGTAGTCCGCGAACTGTAACAAATACGGAAAGCGACTGGAAAGCCCCAGATTGTGCTCGAAGAACTTCTCCATCGGATCCCTATACCCAGCGAGGATGAATGCGAGTGTTCCGATCTTGTTCTCCATCTCATCGAGGAGGTAGTCTAGGACTTGTCTGCCAGACCGATCGTGGTCGCTCACAAGCTGGTAGGCCTCGTCGATGAAGATGGTACCACCTCCAACGTTCAGAGCTTTGTCTATGATCAATTTTGCGCCTTGTACTCCCCCGAAGGAAAGTTTCGATCCGGTGGTCTCTACAACGGACTTCCCAGGAAGTGCACCGATAGATGCGAGAAACTCCGCATAGAGTCTGGCGAACGTAGTCTTCCCTAGTACCACTGTAACTCCGATCTGGCCTCGTGGCGAGCGTGCTCACCTGTCCCTGGGTTGCCAACCAAAACAACGTTGAGGCGCTCCTTGTTGACTGGGACACCTTGACGGGTTGCAGTGTTGATGATGCCTTTGATGTTCAGGATTTGCTCCTTCACCTGTTCGAGGCCAATCATACTCATGATCTGATCGATGGCAGTGCTCTGCACCCCTTCAGCGTGTTTTTGATTCTCCCATCTATCCCTGGATACAGATGGCAACTTGGTATGCAACTGGACGAAGGTAGCGCGCGGGACTCGCGATGTAACCAGGGGCTGATTTGGACTTCGATCAATGTGAGACAATACCGCACCGACGGTGACCGCCTTGCTGCCGGAGCAAGCAGCAAGTAATTAGAACTAGACCACACCAGCACAAGACAACCACATACAGATGATCAGTTGACCAGTAGAATTTGATATTCTTGGCCTTGAAATAAGAATGCAATTGAGTGACGAGCCAGTCGTTCGTCGGCAAGCCTCCGACCAAGAACGCCGTCTGAAGATCAATGATGAGCTGCGTTGTCCGTTCCCTTAGAGAGAACAGAGTCCTACATCGATAATCGCAGTTGTAGTTTGTCGTTGCTGCTCGAATGCGTCTTTGATGGTGTTGAAGACAGTTGTGGGTTGTTGCATGAAGACCGGGCCCAGTGAGTGACCTAGCGAGAAAAAGGGAGGAGCTAAGCACTTGAATGAATGACGTTTCCAGAGTGAAGCACATACATCGAGCAGGAGCAACTTCGGCGCAGGAAATAGGAATATGGTTGCGCGCCACGGAGTACATGCTCAAATCGATCATCCCTGCATCAGCGTTAATGATGACCAAACCAAGCGTGCTGGCGTCTGGACGTTGTACGAGGTTTGCCCAGTAGTGAAGGCCAGCTTCACATTCGGTGATTATACGAACACGGGAACGCCCTTCAGGAGTGCCGGGGACAAGACCAGCACTCTCGACCGCGCGACGATACTGCTGCCGCTGCGGACCCTCCCAATCGTTTGGATGAGTGAAGATGAACTCGATGGAGTCCTCGACCGACGACCAGTTGAACCAAGTATGACGTGCTTGAATATAGCTGCTGACGAGCTGGAACAGATACTTGACGAAATCTGTCAAGATATCGACGGCGGTTTTGCCATAGGGCAATAGTGGCATATAGTCTCCTGTTGCTGAACCAGAGGAAGTTAGCTTTTGCGGCCTGAGGTGAAGCTTCCAGCTGGATTGGACGAATTAAGTCATCTAAGAACTTCACGATGAGCAAGGGAAACTGACCATAATGCTTTCCTCCAGCCTTCTTTCACAGCTGCCTCGCTAATATGGTCTGCGACCGCCTGGATGCCAATGGCTTTGACGCTACCATCTGAACCGTAATACAATAGAGAAGGCACTTTGATGATGCAATTTTTCTGACTGTGGTATGACAGAGTGTGTTATAATCGTTTGGGGTAGAAATAGATGGAAGATGATACTTTGTGAGCGGATGGATCTCGTGAGGTTGACCATGTTGGAGGATGGAGTATGAGACAGTGCTATGAGTAGTCCCAATATCAAATGCAAGCACGAGATTGTTCCTGCCTGCGTATAGGATTTGATTAGACATGGGTTCTGAGGGGGAAGAGGCGCGACTCGCGTACTATATTATATACCTTTGGGGGGTGAAGATGGCGCTCAATGGCGCATGCAAGTCGATTTTTCCCAAGAACTGATCCGGGGTATGACGGCACCCACTGGCTGCATACAGTACCAGCAACCCATGTATGTACATGTTTGGATCTCTCGGTTCTGCCAAGATCTAAGATCCCTTCAAGTCCGCAACCTCAGATCAGTAAACTACCAGAGGCTGCCGAGGCTGCCCGGGCACCTCCGTTTGGAATAGTCGAGATTTGATATATCCGATTGGAGGATTAGGATTAGGTTACCTTCAACGGCGCAGGTCTTTGTCCAAAGTTAGCGAAAGCATCAGTAGCAGCAGTTGGCCCCCTTTCCCACGCACACCAGCGACGAATCTCGCATCTAGATGCGTATACTTAGTCGAGATCTCAATACATTCGATCCCGGTCCACGAAGGCGGAGTAAGCCGGCGTTGATAGTTATTCGAAGGCGGTGATTCAAAATAGGTGACGTATAAGTCGGCGTTTCACTGGCAGACAGTTTTTCGAAGGCGGTCATTCAAATCTGTTGTACAACAGTACTCTCAAAAACGGGCCACGCAACATGTGGATGCCTCAAGGCACCCAACAGATTTGAATGACCGCCTTCGAAAAACTGAAAAACTGTCTGCCAGTGCAACGCACTTATACGTCCCTATTTTGAATCACCGCCTTCGAATAACTATCAACGCCGGCTTACTCCGCCTTCGTGGACCAGGATCGAATGTATTGAGATCTCGACTAAGTATACGCGAATCGGCTTATCAGTCGTCCGTAGGCAGACCCTTAGGCAGGAAGACCGTTCCTACCGCCATTGGGCTGTTGTTTACCAAGGACTGCTTCAGAACTTGTCCTGTGATCCTGCGCTAGCCGAATATACCGTAAAGAAGGCTTCTGATTGGAGTTCTAAGGACGTAAGTCTGAGTCTGTCTGACGGTGACTCGTCTCGTCGGCAGTGGGTTTACTGCTCTCTCTATGGTCACTTCACACGCTGCGCCAAGGCACGCCCCTTCAACCAACCCAGCCAGTCGATTGAGATCTCCTCCACGAGACTAGTCCACCCATCTTTCGTTCCTGTCTGTGGCACCCTTCGCTTCCCTGCTCGCCATTCCGCATTGACATTCGGTGGCGTAGCGACACCATCGTTCTCTGCGAGCAGCACATACTAACCTACGATTTCTGACTCGCCCTATTGCCCTTGTTTCTTGTCCTCCTGTTGGTCCGCTTCGACAGCATTTAAGCATGGTCCATCAACGTCGTCCGGACTCGTCTTAAAGTTATAGCAAATACGGCCTACCAAATTATAATTCAGAATGCTCTACCGTGTCTCGCATTGGAGTGCAACAGTAATCGCAATCAGACACCCAATGTCATATTCCTAGACGACGACGTTTAATCTTCTCCCACAGAAAATAGGTTCATATTAGCAGCTCATCAGTGTCCTCAGCGCCCGAAAAGCGGGGTCACCACCCCAGACGACGGCAATGTCGCCCGATGTTCTGATCAGATTCGTGCCAATCGGTCATCGACCCACAATTCCCTGAGATTCCACCGCCGATCTGGGCGAAACGGATAACATTTGACTGGCGGGGTCTCCCGTAGGCAGATCCTGGACATTAGGCAGGAAGACAGTCATTCCTTCTATAAGTATCCTACGAAGGGCGCAAAAGGTGGTCACGCGCATCTTCAAGCTGTTCCTGTTCTTCTCTTTGCAAGACCACTTTGAAGTTGAAACTGCCTTCCTCAATGAGGGACGTGTGCTAGTCTCCCGTAGGCAGAGTCTGGCAGATCCTTAGGCAGGAAGGACATCGTTCCTTCTGTGCTGGGAATTGATGTCGATTGCTTTTAGGAGCTTGTACTATGTATATAGATAATAAAATATTATAAGGACTGTACTGGTTCGATATTGTGAAGTTACAATGGAAATCAAGCAATGTTTGAGTGGTAATGGACAATACTAGGTAATGATCAGTGTTGTTGAGTTGTCACCGCAAAACACATCTTTTGAGACCCTCTCAGACTGACAGAATACCCGATGAGCAGGATACTAAGAGGCTCGAGGCTCTGCGCCGTTGATGCTGGAACACGAGAGATCAGGCGGATGTTGATCAGAAGAGAGTTCAATGAGCAACTCAAGTCAGGATGACTAGTTAGTCAGATATTTTCCCCAGACTGGAATGGTTATGTTTTATACTTCCTGACACCTCAACACCGGCTGCATCAAGTTCTCAGTCCAGCCTCCTTGGCCAGTGACATTGACTAGCAATGCTGCACATCACATTCAACTCCGGCACTGGAAGCTGAAATATCATAAACAAACGCGACATTCTATTACCCTTGTCTTAACATTTAGGGTAACTAAAGTAGGGTTTCGCCTGTGAAAGAAGGTGAGCACCAGCATAACAGATGAAGATTACTCGCCCACCTAGTGCTGATCGGACGAGAGAACATCCAACAGCCACGGTCTGCCGAACACTCTCTGGGTCTGCTAGAGATGGGTTGACTTCCTGCGTGAAGGTGAGCACAATGGTGTTTGGAGGGGGAAATAGATCCTACCATCAGATCCAACGCCACGAGAAGACCAGTTTCATGGATAGCTTCGCAGATATAGTGACCTTCCCTGAATGTCAGACCGCCACGTACCTGGTCGACACGAGATCAGACGGTTACGATCAACCACGTTCACAACAGAATCTTACCGGTGTACCAGTGGACGGCGCGACGGTGGGGTCTAGTGCGTCGACATCAAAGCTCAAATGAATAGGCAAGTCCCGATTTGGGTTTACATGATCGAGAGCCATCTCCACCACTTTGCCGATGCCATATCTATCTATTTCATGCATACTGAACGCCTTGATCTTGTTTTCCTTGAGGATACGCTTTTCCCCAGCGTCCAGGTCACGCAAGCCAATGTAGACAATTCGCTCTGGCTTTAGCGCTGGCCGCACCCACGAAAATGCAGGGATATTTTCTCCCAGCCCAAGGAGAAATGAAACAGGCATGCCGTGGATGTTGCCTGGCAGTTAAATGAATTCCCAGGAGGGTGGAGCAAGTTGAAACACATACCGCTGTCGGTTGTCTCCACGGTATTGATATCAGCATGGGCGTCGATCCAGATAACACATGCGTCTGGGTACGTGCTCGAGTGATGCGGATCAGTAGGATGCAACACATCGCAGGACAACACTCACTCGAGGGTACCAGAGATAGTACCCATAGCCTGTCGAATTTTGTCAAGGGAGGTTGAAACATATGAAGTATGATACGAACAAGAGAGTGGTCACCACCCAAAGTGACCGGCAGCTGGCCACTTTTAGCATGCATACCGACAACTTTTGCGACAGACTCGCAGACGCTAGAGACCAGCTTCGGGTTCTTGAGTATGCCGATTGGAGGGTCAGCAGCGGCCTGAATTCCTTCGAACTGGTGATGGCCGTCGAAGTGGACCTTCCAACCAATTTCCTGGAGCTGTTCGACGAGCCCAGCCTCGACGAGATGAATGGGGCCTTTATCGACGCCTAATTTTGGCTGCGACAGATGAGATAAGAATCTTTTTTTAGAGCAAGTTACATACTTGGCCACCACTTCATAGGTTTACGGAATAAGGAACGCAGGAGAAGGTACCTATGGTGCATAACTCACCTGAAAGGGCAACCTACTATCTGATGGCAGCGGGTAAATCATGTTGCCGAACACGGAACGGTCGGAGGACTAACCGCAACAGTCTTTGGGTTTGGTAGAAACTTGCTGGTGAGGGTGGACATGATTGGGGGGCGATAGAAAGAGAGAGAGAGAGAGAGTACTTTGCAGCCTGAGAGGAACCTACTTATAGAGTCCCACAGGAAACCGAGATCCGCTTGTTGCGGGACTTGCCGTGTTGCCGGGAATATAACTCCAGCTGGCGATGAAACGCTACTGTAACTTGATACCGCTGCTAAGGGGTGCATGCCATCTGGATCAGACGGGCCAGTTGATTTCGGTGGAATACTCCGTCCGAGATGTATAAATACAGGTAGCCCATCACCGCAGCTATTTTCGCTCACCCACATCGACCAATCCCGCTTAACAGCTGTCACCCATTCATGGTAACTTCCGCACCTCCCAGCAAGCCGACCAGCAGGCTTCCCTCCCGTAGCGGCACCCCCAGTATAAGAGAGATGGTGCGTCTCATTTCCTCAGGCCCTTCCCCTCTTACATACATTATGCCCCTTCACTTACCCCGCATCAATTCTGTCGCTAATTTCGCCCACCAGGTTCAAGAAGTCATGAAGCACTTCAGGCACGAAAAGGAGTCAGAAGCCCACCAGGTATTTCGGCCACTCACACGCCTCATCACAACCCGTCTAAGTCTTTCCGCCAGATTTACCGTGAGCAAGTTGGCCACCAGCCCAAGGGTGTTGTCCCCGAGACAGTGAACCCTGTAAGTGGCACGCTACTCTCGCTATCTCCATATCGTTATCTTCGATATCACAGGATGAAGAAACTGTACCCGGTATCGAACATCCGGGTAGCACGGGCGTGATCTACTGTTCTGATCGCGCGATGGCCAATGGCTTCAGTTATGCCTGCTCCCACGAATGGGCTAATCTTGGTCAAGGCGCGCCTGAAGTTGGACCAATCCCCAACGCACCCCCCCGCCCCGAATCGATACCCCTGCCAGTCGATTCTCTGGAATACGCCCCTACAACTGGCGTCAAAGGTTTGCGGCGTCCCATCTTTCACCCTCTGTCCTGACCACCTTCTCTTCAAGCTCTCCGAGAAGCTGTCGCACACTTGTACAACCACACTTACCGTCAGGGAAAGGACAGCCAGTACACATACGAGAACGTCTGTATAGTACCAGGCGGTCGTTCTGGTCTGACTCGTGTCGCCGCTGTCGTGAGCGATGTCTATTGTGTAGGTCTGAGTTCCCTTTCCAACATTATCGCTCAACAATTGCAATCCGCAGTCCTATCAGATCCCGGACTACACTGCTTACGATCAAGTGTTGAGTGCGTTCAAACGCCTTGTTCCCGTTCCGACAGTGTAAGTACTTACACGATTCTGATTTGTTCCATAGCTGACTCTTTTTAGTCTTGATCCCAAGGTCTATTCCCATCCGACTTTGCTCTCTAGCAGTGCTGATGTTTTATCAGAATAAATACCGCCTCGACATCGAGCAGACCAAGGTAGCTCATAAATGCTTCTGCTTCCATCGTTCAACTCAAAGATGACCATCAACAGAAAGATATTCGTACACAAGGGCTCGCTGTCATCATCGCATCGAATCCACGAAACCCAACAGGACAAGTTATTGCGTATGTTCAACAATGTTCATGAGAACCGTTCCTCAGTACAAAAAATTTAGTGGCAAAGACCTCAAGGAACTCGTTGCCCTTAGCAAGGAGGGAACGACCGTTATTCTTGACGAGGTTTGCCGCATTATTGGTGGTTTGACATGCTAAGCAAATCAATACAGTTCTATTCCTGGTACATTTATCCCGAGCACACGCGGGACTTTGGCAAATCTATCTCCTCAGCCGAATACGTGGACGACGTCAATGTAGATCCGGTCGTTATCATCGATGGACTCACGAAGGTGAAAAGAGTTGATGCTCCTCGTGGCCTGTCGCTAAACGAATCTTACAGAACTGGCGACTCCCTGGTTGGCGTGTCTGTTGGGTCATTGGTCCAAAGAACTTGATCACCGCACTTTCTCAGTCAGGTCAGTCGACGGATTGGTTCTCCTTGTGTCCCGTGCTGAATACAGGCCAGGGTCCTTCCTGGATGGTGGGGCGAACCACCCGTATGTTTATATTTCATGTGTTGCCTCTCTTCTTCACATCATGCCATTCGACCAGTATGCAACTTGCTGCCATTCCCCTCTTGGAGCCCGGCCGCGTGGCGGAAGAGAAGGTGATCTTTCATAGCTGACAGTGTGCGGTTGAAAGGTTGACTTCCCAGCGACCAACAGCTCGCGTTGCAAAAGCACTTCAAAGCTAAGCGTGACCATGTGCTCAAGAGGCTTCATAATATGCATATGGACGTTACTATCCCACCTCAAGCAACATTCTACATCTGGCTCAACTTGGAGAATCTTCCTCCACCGCTGAATAATGGCTTGGTTGGTTCCCATGCATGTTTGGATAATGGACTGTATACGATTACTTTCCTAGACATTCTTTGAAGAACTCCTCAAGGAACAGACCATTGTGATCCCCGGTATTTTCTTTGATATCAACCCCGCTCACCGCAGGAACTTGTTCAACTCCCCCTGCCACCACTTTGTGCGTTTGTCTTTCGGGCCTCCTCTTGAGGACCTTGACAGAGGTGCGTGCAATTCGATTATTTCACGCTAGAGCTCACCAATGCGGCAACGATTACCAGGACTTGACGCTATGGAGAGAGTAGTCAAGGCTGCAAAGAAGGAAGGTACCAGACATCTTGGCCACAATTACAAGAAAAGTTTGGAAACCGCGCCAGAACAAATCTAGATGCCACGGTGATTGGAATGCGAAGGCACGACATATATACGACAAGCTAGTTAACACGGAATCCCAGAGTGAGGATTGTAGAGTAAGACTACTAGCAGAAAGGTTGTGAAGTCCTTCACCTGTGGAACAATTCAACGTCGGCTTCCTCTTCCTCTTCTGGAAGAAGGCACATGCATGACCTGTCAACAAAAACACGCGGACTGCGTTACCCTTCGGAAACGTCAAATCGAGACGATCAAGCGTTTCCCTATCGATGATGATCGATGAATCAGGAACGTAACCTCAAAGGCCACCTGCAAAATGAAAAACTCGGCCTTTTTATTCAGATACGTCGGCACCTTTTCGGGCATTGCCCGGCCTCTTGGCTTGACACGTGGTTGGATAGATTTTCCAGGATCGGACTTCATTATCGCTTTCCAGTATTTGTTGCTGATAAGATCTGCGTCAAGATATTACGTGCCTACAATGCGGCATCCGTACCAACGTCCCACTAACAATGCGCATCCGAGTCTCAGAGGTACTATTGTCGAAAAAGAAAATGGAAGCCATTATAATTTCATGCGTGCGCGACGTCGGGAAGGGGACAATGTGGGGCAGAGCGGTCGATCGGATGGGACTCGGCTAACCCACATAACATGTGCATGATCAGTGACAATGATATAATTAATAGCGTTTCCAGTGATTCCAATACACGTGTATTCGAGCTAGTAATACAAAAAAACGAGGATACATTCAGTCATTACAGAGTTTGCACGATTGCAAAATATGTTTAACGTCGCGCGCACGACCGCGATGCTTGTCGTCGCTGGGTGGGGTGTGACAGGGGGAATAATACTCGCAGTCGTCGCAATCCGTATCGCAGTCATCATCAATATCGTCGTCTTCTTCGTCTTCCGTTAAACATGGAGTGCGGGGGGAGCATGGGAGGATCCAGTTGCGATACCAGCGGCCCAAGAAAGCTTTAAGCTCCGTGGAGAGACCGAGGTATTCGACGTTGCGGACGAGATCCTCCCAGCGTATATCGCCCTGGTCTAGAGCGTTTTCGATGTAGTCCGTGTTGCCAAAGTAAATCCAGTGAATGAGGAGATGGATGGAGGAGGTGTCTGGGAGGGGGAGGAAGATAATGGGGTGGGAGGGGGGTGAAGGTAGTACGCGAGGCAGCCGGCTTCGGGGAAGTCGGAGGGAGGGAGAGCGGGAATGAATGAGGTCATGAGGGGAGACACCGCTCAGAAGTCCTCTGAGAAAGGCGGACTTGGCAGCGAGGTAGTCTCTGTGAAGCTGTGGAGGACGTCAGTCAATGATTAGGAGACGGATAGACAGAAGACATACACGGATAGTGATACGAGGGGCAGAGACCGCATCTGTATCTGGCCGCCTGCGATTGGGAATGGGAATGACTAGTGGGATGAGCACGATGGGCGCGATGAGGAGACATGATCAAACGTACCGAGTGTGCAGTCTGCTGTCTCTGACTTGTTCCAATAGTGCGGTGCGAGGTCATGAAGGTGTTGTATGAGGTGCATTGTCATGGTGCGGGGCTGGTGCAACGCATTCTGTCGAGACTTTATAAGTCATCACCTTGTCAATGATTGAGCTCACGCGCGTCAACAAAAAGTTTTTGTCTCGGTCGGTCTCGGTAGCAATAGGCAACGAGCCGCGGTGGCAATTACACGTGCGGCTCGGTCGGTCGGTCTCGGTGGCAATAAACTCGGTGGCTAGGAGACAAGGCTCCCGCATCAATTCCCTTTTTCGTCTTCCCTATTGTCACCGAAGTCACGTGCACTTACTTCCCGCCGCCATGTCCGCCTCCCCGACGACACCACTGGACGTGTTTGACGTCAATCCGTATGAATCTCATACAGCACTATCATCCACAGAGGCTGAACTCCTTTGGGAGTATGCAAAGCTTGCTCAGCACGTCAAGCTCGTGCGTCCTTCCCCGGATCGCCGCGCGATGATGACCGATCGATATCCAGTTGACCGCCACCGCAAAACAGCTCGCCGAGCAGCCTGATCAGAACATCCTTTCCCGCCTACGCGTGCTCGAAAGGAAAATGAGCCTCGTTTTGACCTTGGTCATCCCCATTCTCCCTTCCCGCTTGCCTCTTGACTCACTCGCTTCTCCCAGTTCAAAGCGTCCGTGTGGGGCGTTATCAACGAACAGGCTGCGACGGACTTGTCGGGACAATACGTTGATACCAGTACTACTACTCCCATGTAATTATCACACTCTCATGCCCCCGAGTCGACCAGTCACCCCTGCTACACCCACCGGTGCAGCATTCCAGATCACCAGCTTTCCATCCACACCACTCGTACTCACCCTCTTCACGCTACCATCTTGGCCCCACTCGAACGGCCTGACGCTCGTGATCGTGTTTTGATGCACAGTGTGAAGTTCCGTACCCCCTGACACGTCCCCGCCCCCGTGCCCACGCGAATCCGCATTTCGGAACGTGTTGAACGCGCTGCTGTTGAGCCGCCCAACCCCTCCCGCTTTCGCTGCCGTCTTCCCTCCACTAGATGTCGTGTCGTCCAGCGAGCCAACCAACGCCCAGCCACTCTCCGACCCCGAGTACACCACCGGCTGGCAGTCATGGCCCGCTGCGACGATACTGTCTTCATTCGTCCAGGTCAGAGTGACGTATGGCAACGTGCTGATCGCGACCCTTTGGATCACCGGCCCCCCGGGGTAGACAATGCTGATCGAGCTGTCATGACCTGTGCCCGCCGTTCAAACGAGGGAGAAAGGGGAGACAACGGAACAATACTCACTCACAAACGCCAGAGCGTCTCCCGAGGGCGAAAAGCTGACCGCGTGCACCCATCCACCAGCCGGGCTCGCATACTCTCCGCATACCGTGGCGAACGGCAGCTTTTCTCCCCAAACGGTCGGAGCCGGCCTGCGGAGGGGTCAGTTCAGTCAATCACTCCCGCACGAGCGTCACACTAGCCTCTTGTCTACGTCCTTGATGTACGCCGACAACACGTACGCCTTCATGTCCGCGCTTCCTGCGGCAAGCAACACATTGTTCGGATGCCAGTCCACGCACAAGACCGTCGACCGGATCGGCTTTTTCAGCTGTCTCGCGACCCACCAGTTGTTCTCGGGGTCGAACGAACATACAGCGATGGCCCTGCCCGAAAGACGTCAAGAGACCGCTCCTCAAATATAAAAAATAGAGGTCGATCGCACCTCGCACCGCTAGCCACCGCAAACTTGTCCTCGTTCGGGCTCCATCGAACAAAAGTGGCTGCCCGGTTGATGCGCAGCAACACCAGCGTCGGCTTCCACACCATTTGATTCGTGAGCGGGTCTTGAGATTGCGACCAGACGTAGGCGTTGCGGTCCTGGGATGCGGTCACGATCCGATTCGAACTCGGCGCCCAGTCGATGGACGTGATCACTTTGTCGTGCTGGACGGGGGAGATCAGACCACAATGGTCAGGACCTAAGTGCGTGGGTGAGAGTGCGCAGTACGACGTACCTCTGCAAGCGTCTCCGTAGCTACCCATTCCTTGCCATCCTTGACGTATATCTGTGCTTTGTTATCGTTCAGGCTGAGTGCGACCTCTGCGAAAACACATCATGATCGGCGGGCTGAACTGAACGAACATCACGAGAGATTCTGCGTACGGCTGCGATCCGCATTGAACGCGTGACAGGTGATTGGCGTTTGAGCGATTGAATAAACCTCTGGCGCAGACATGACTCGCGCGTCCCGTCCGATAAGTTCCAAGTTAACAACCACGGTGCTGCCATCATGATGTATCCTTGCCACGTGACATGCTGTGCATCTCGGCAGCGCTCGGCTTATGCACGGCGTCCGGAGTACAATCTGAGTAAGTCGGACATTCAATTCAGCTCGATCGGACCACAATCAACTGGTAAAGCTCCGCAAGTTGTTCATTCCTTCTTATAACGGTCCGTATGTACATGTACATAATTAACTAGCAGCTAACACGCTCATCGATATGGGCGAGCAAGCCCACGCCCCCTCACACACTATCCACATGTCGCGATGGAAACCGGGTGCGAAAACCCAACCGTGTCTGAGACGTTACGGCGTACTAACTTCGTACCTGATCACGCAAACTTCGATTTCGTACACACGATCGCAACGGGGCCGCCTTCAGACCACGTTGGGTCCTAGTAGTAGACTCATTGCAGGGCACATTAATTGTAGTAGCTGAATTCGACATAATATTCGCGCACCACAGCCAACCAGGCCCTTCTCTTAGAGTTCGGCGATTTCATGCCCCTATGCGGTTCATTCGACTGATCCCCGCATGCTGCCAAGTCGATTGATCCCCACATACCCGACTTGGCAGTATGCGGTAATGCCAAGTACTTCCGGACCGATCATCGTGTCCTGCTTGCCCTGTTTAATTCCGCTGGTATCAGCATAACCAGCAATTCGGCTTCCCAGCCTACTCACAGAAGTAGAATGCACAGTGCCTTTAAATCCCGTTACCTAGTACTAGTGCCACTTCCCCGTCACCTGCAGCACGCACTTACAGCTCATACACTCCGTATTTTGAAATACCGTGTCTGGCGCGGCCCGGGAATCCAAAGTTCCGTGCTTTCAACCAAGCAGATATTCTAGAAAATTCGAGCATCCGGGTGAAAGAGTAAACAATATTACCATCCTTGGAGAAATTCAAACGGATATTGGTCAAACTATCAGGTACCTCGTGAAAGAAGTGCGGCGGATGCCGTCCCACAGTCTCAAGCGAGGGGTGCTATGCATTTGTTCGCCCTACTTTCTAGAAGTAATGTCGCACAGCGAAGCCCTGACGGCGGCATGATAGGGTAAGTAGCCAAAAAGGTTAAGGTCAAGAAGGCAAGAAAAAAAATGGAAACTTTATCATAGGCGCGATACGACACGCGATGATGAGTAAGTGGTCATGAACTCCAGGTTGAGGTATGCCTCACGCCAAGAGGATATCAAATATGGCGATGTTTGAGACCAAGTCTAGGCATCAATCGCCGTTGTTCCCACAGCAGCATTGTCGTCTCCCTTGTTGCGTACTTCCTTGGCCCAACGCAGGCCACACGCGTTGCACAACGTTTTGGGTCCTTGTGGGCCCTTCAAGGAGGTTAACACATGGGAAGGAATAAAAAACGGCCGACAAGTTCACCTTGCGCCATTCAGGAGAGTCGGTTCTCCCGCAGGTGACACAGACGTATTGCTCCGTAGTGTGGGATTTGCGCATCTACAGAACTCAGTTGAGTCAGCGTGTCTCGCAAAGAAAAAAAGAGGACCTTTTTCCGCCTCGAGGTATCATCACCAAAATCGTCATCTGTGGGCTGTGTACTCGAGGCAGCTGTGTACTGCCCGTTGTACGTACGCCGGTCAAACAGTTCGTATGGAGAACCTTGCATCTGGCTAAGAGATGAACCGAAATTGTCATAGGAAAGGTGTGGTAGGTGTTGTGAGTAAAGTGTGTTGGGGACATCAGGAGCACGAAGAAAGACAGATGGAGCAGACGATGCAGAAGAGGACTGAAGGGGATGAACGGGGAAAGTGGATGGACCTGGTATCAAGGCAGATGGCGAGGGAGCGCACACACGTAGCTCGGCGAGTCGTGTCTGCAGGCGTTCGTTTTCTGCCTTGAGCTCCAAGAAAGTATTGAGCCTGGAAAGTCGAGCAGGTTAGGCAAGAAGAAGGCGGCGACTCGATGATGCGAGCCTCACATGGCAGTGTTGCGACTTGGATAGGGTTTTGCGACGGCGAAGAAGCATCGAGGAGCCAACTCGTGCTCGATGAGGTGGGGGTAGCCCTTTACCTCAAAGAGGACCTCCGTCTGTGGGATGTTGTACGCGGTGATGGGGGACCTGGTTCTGAAGCGAACGTAGGAATTCATCTCCTGGAGAGTGCGGAGAGACTCGTTAAAGGCGACATGGAAGGCACGATGGTCTTCCGCTGGAGGTGATGTGAAGGTGATGTCCGAGACGGGTGGGAAGAGAGATGGCTTACGGTTGACGAGTTCGGTGAAGAAACGGTCAATGAGCTCGGCGTCTGACCAGCCGAGGATTTCTGTGACGGCGCGGCCACAAAACCAGATTTTGGCGTCGGCGGAAAGGACGAAGATGATCGCATCTGAGAGTTCGTGTATGAGGAGATCGGCCCAGCGTTTTCTTTTCGTGAACTCAAAGGTTGCGAGAAAAGCTGACGAGGACGTGGACTTGGACGTGGAAGTAGACATGAGAGTGGTTGATCAACGCTACTAACGAAAACATCTAAATAAATATGCAATGAATTCTATGACGTCGTAACCCACATAACCCCGGAAGATCCCGTAACCCGACCTCAAATGACACAGTACCCTCCATCCACACGAATCTCACTCCCAGTCATAAATCGCGAGGCATCGCTCGCAAGAAACACGACCGCCCCCTGTACATGTATTCAGTCATGTCTCCACGAAATTCCGTCATAGTTGCACTCACAGAGAGGTCTTCGGGTTCACCCATCTATCCGAATCTAGTTAGCACTACATAGCTATTCCCGGAGATTCAACTCACCCTGCCCACGGGCGTCAGACTCTCCCACGTTTTCTGTCCGCGAGTTAGATTGCATATATGCACAGCCTGCTCGTGCTTACCTTGAGCTCAATATCGTGAGCCAGGATTGTCTTTGTCAGCTTTGTCAACATGTATCCTGGGCTAACCCGTCGTGTCGGTAACGCACGGAACACACGGACTATGCGTTGCAACTCACCTCAGCGTATTCACCCGCACTCCCTTTTTCGCCCACTCCACTGCCAAACTGGAAGCCATGTGTCGGACCGCTAAATTAAAACCCCAAACGTCACCGCGTCATCCCCGGTCTTTTTTTCTCCGCGAGTACTCCACTTACCCGCTTTCGAAGCATTGTATGGCGTTTGTGGCTATGCCCAGGACATCAATACTCCGAGAAGACACCACAAGCGAATTACCCACCTGAGGAATATTGATGATCTGGCATCGCGGCGTCTAGATTAGCAGCAGCATTCTATGTAAGCAATAAAAACCGCACCGATGCACTCATGCTAGCCACCAACACGATTGACCCCCCTCCCTGTGGTATCATGTTCCGGGCAGCCTCACGCGCTGTAAAGAACGCCCCGTGAACATTGATATCATACAACCGCTTGATCCGATCGAAAGGATAGCTGCGAATGGCATCCAGTTAGCCCAAGCGCGTCCCCGGGTAGCGTTGTCCTCAACCACTTACTCAAATGCAGAATAGTTCTCCACGATCCCTAGACGATATTGAAGCGTCACACTTTGAGCATATATACGAATCATCTCGCTTACCAGCAGATGCGACCACGGAGTCAACACGACCAAACGTGTCCATTACGGTCTCGAACGCCTTTTGGACCGACAGCTCCGATGAAACGTCACATCCGACGCCAATCACTTCATAGTCATCGGGCTTCGCGTCGCTGTTAACTTATTTGATCTTCAGTAGCCGCTCGCTGACGTGCCAGCAAACATCTGCACTGACCGCATGCACTCTGGACCAGCTCATCGGCGGCCGCTTTAGCCTCGCTCTCTTTCAAGTCGATGATGGCCAGTCGTGTGCATCCCCTGAAAGTCGATTGAGCCTGAGATCGATGTGCAAGGCTGGCAACGTACGATTGGACAAAAGCATTGCAAAATTCGTTCCCCAAACCTCGTGCGGCCCCAGTGACAACACATACCTACGTATCACCAATGAGCTTGCTGCAGCACATCGGAATGCAAGTGACATACCTTGTTCTCGAGGGAGAAGGTGGGTAGTACGCGGGGTGTCCGGCGTGGGACGGCTGTGCTCTGCAACCTGGCATGAGACACAACGATGCGGGGTGGTGCTGCTATAGAGCGCAGCGAGAATGAAGGGAGACGAGCAAGAAGTGTAAAACTCATGGTGCACTGCGGGGGGAGTCGGTGGGGAAGATGAGAGAGGACCAGGGAAATTGACCGATCATTTTAAGTGGTGTCGGTTAGCTAGTTATATGGGTGTTGGAGTCTAGACCCGTCCGGACTGCAATTACGACAACCCCGCACCACACCCGCTTCCGAGATCCGACACGGCCTTGTTATTAGCACAGTCTGGCATTGCACTGGCATTGCACCGGCACGAACAATGTAGCGAGCTCAGACATAACTATCCGTACCTCATATAAGCTAGTATAGAAGGGTATATGCAAAACAAGAGAATTCGAGCTCAATAGTATCGCTCTCAAAACAAGTTACAGTAACACAAGCACGGGAAACGAACAAAAATAAAGAATGAGAAAAAAAAAACTGCCACGTTTGAGTAATCGGAACGGAACATCATATAGCGTCCACGTGACTCGGTCAAATGCATGCGAATTTCGACTTGCGTCTCTGCAATTCCTCCATACGGGAGTCGAGCTGAGCCCGAGCGCGTTCTTTGGCTCGCCGCTCTTCGTCTAGTCGCGATTCCAATGACTGCTTTTCTTCCACAACAGACTTCCGGACATTCGTAACTTCGCGCCGAGCTTCCTGAAGCTCGTTGCGAAGTGATTCTAGTTGCGCGCTGAACGAGTCTCGTTCCCTCGCAATCTCCGTCGCTTGCATCCGAGCCTTTCGCACTGTAAAACGCGGGTGTTTCGTGTGAGTAATCCATGCAGGAATGACGTAGTAACGTACAGTTCTTCTCCGAGTCACTTAATGATGTCTCTAGCGTGCTCACCAGATCCATGTGAGTGGCAAGATCGCTCTCACAGTGGGATAATTGCTTGTTAAGCGTTTTGATCATCACCTCTTGTTCGCTGATATGCTTCGCTTGATCCTCGATCTTTGCTGCCGCAGCCTTAGCATCAAGAGGTGGTCCACCCGCGACACTGATCGAGGCGACAGACGTCGCAGGCGAGTCCATATGCGAGTCCTTGGAACTGGAGGGAGTCAAGGCCGACGATTGAGTAGATACACTGGAATGAGATTCCTGTGTCTTCGGTGCAGGTGGGGGTGGAATAGATGGTGGGGGGGTCGGTGGGGGAAGTTTGCTGCTCAGACCGTTCACTCTGGAGAATGCGATGTTGCGATCTGAGGTGACACGCTGAGGAGTATCCTGGACGCCAGAATTGCGTGCTAGCTGGGCCTGCAGGTCGCGAACAACGCTCTCCTGTTTGTTCTTCTCCGTCTGCAACATATCCTTCTCGTCCTTGACGCGTTGCAGGTTATCCTGCATCTCAGCGATCAGAGAGCGGTGTTTCTCCAGTTCGTCGACAAGGGACTCCTGGTCGGACACCTCTCGGGCGAGTCTAGTCTGCTCCGAGATAGCCTTTTCCAGTCCAGCTTGGGCTTTGTCCAACTCTGCTCGAAGACTGTCATTATTTGACCGAACAGTAGAAAGCTGCTCCTCCATCGCCGCGATGACCTGCGCTTTCTCCTCAATGGTTCGGCTCTGAGCGGCCTGTGCTGCAACAAATTCGCTCGACGCGGCACGGTGGGATTCGACGTCTGCGCTAAGCTTGTCCAAGTTCTTGAGCATGGTATCTCGCTCGTCTGCGCGCCTCTTTTCCAGTTCTGCAAGCGTCGAGGCAGAGCGTTGCCGTTCGCCCTCCAAGGATTGGGAATACTGCTCTTGGGAAGTCGTCAAATCAACACGAGCAGTGTCCAGTTCTCCCTCGAGGTGCTGGCGTTCACGCAGGAGCTTCCCGTGTATGTCCGAGTGGCGCTGCTCTAGCTCGGCCAGAGCTGCTGCAGAGCGGTTACGCTCCTCGCGAAGTGCGTTGTCGGATGCCGCTCGCAATTCTTCGAGGACAGCGGCATGTTGATCCCGCGCGCATTGGAGGGCGGACGTCAAGTCGGCCAGAGCTACTTTGTGATCCGCCTGGAGTTCATTAATGGCGTCCTCGTGCGTCCTCAGCGTTGCTACGCGTTCCTCGTCATGTTGCAAGTCGGAAGCGCGAGTCACCTCGAGATGCGCTTTCTTGAGCTCAACTACTTCATCCTCGTGACCACGAGTGATCTCTTGGAGAACAGCAGCTTGTCGTTCCTGGAGACCAACAATCGCTGATTCGTGCTCCTCGCGTGCCTTGGCAGCGGCTGCGGCAGCTTCCAGCTCAAGCCGTGTGATTGCTTTTGTAAGATCTTCGATCTGGGCTTCCGACTGCTCCCTGATGACGGCCATTGCGGTAGCATGCTCCCGCTTCATAATCTCCCGTCTCGCTCTATAGTCCTCCTCCTTGTTCGCGACAACCACAGTATGCTCAGACTTGAGCTTCTCCATGTCCTCCGCATATAACGCATCTCTTCTTACAATGGCGGCAGTGTGCTCTTCCCGGAGTTCCTCGAGGGCCTGGTCGCGAGCAGACTGTGACTCAGACAGCGAACAGTCACGAGTCTTCTCCGCCATGCGCATTTCGGCCGCATGGTCCCCGCGAAGACGATCAAGCATAGAAGCAGCATCTTCAGACTGCTTGCGCAGTGCCTCAGCGTGGTCATTGCGGAGCTTCGTCAGGGCGTTGTAATACTCTTCTTCGGTACGATTTAGGTCAGCTGCCGAGCCCTCCTGTATGCGTTTCATCCGTGCGGCATGCTCGGAAGTGACTTTGCCGAACTCCTCGCGGTGTTCGTCGGCTAGTCGCTCGAGAGCGGTCTTCCCCTCCTGTGACGTGCGCCGCAATTCCTCTTCGTGCGCCGCTTGTAGTTTGCCAAATGCCTCCTCATGGTCTTTGAGCGCTTTGTCAAGCGCAGTCGTCGCTTCGGAAAGCTGGGTCTGGAGGTTGCCAGCCGTGACCTCGTGTTCACCTTTAAGGTTCGCAACGAGCTCATCGACCTCTGCACCTTTCGCTCTGAGAGCTTCCTGGTGCTCGGCGCGCAAGGCATCAACAGCTGCGGCATGATCATTTTCTGCTCTCTTGATAGTTACGATCAACTCCTGCTCGCGATGGCAGACCACCTCCAACTCGGTTAGAGTCTGGTCATGCTCAGCGCGTAAACCCTCAAGTTCAGTCGACATATTCAGCGTCTGCAAACGGCATGTTAGATTGACATACGGTTCACTGGACGAAGGAAGCACACACCTGATCTCTGGAAAGCGTAACGAGCTCATCGTGCGCGCGACGGATTTGAGCCAACTGATCGTTCAATGAATCGACCAATTCATTATGTTGAGACTCTTTCTGTGCCATGGCCCTGAACGTGCGGTAAGTATACGCAGCCAAGATTCAACGAAAAATGGTCCTCACGACATCAGCTCGTTGAGGCGATCCAACGACTCATCGACGTCCTCGTCCGCATTGAAGTCGTTGGCAATGGACGACACCCCATGGAGTTGCATGCTCTTTCGAACCGCGTTGAACTTTTGAATGGTCGTAGGGGAAAGATGCATGGTAAGATCCTCCGCGATCTCGGTCGAGGGTGAAGTCGCATCTTCCTCTTCTTTCTCTCGCAAGGTGGTTTCCAAAGCACCTATTTCTGCTTCACGCTCCTTCAAAACTTCTTGAAGGCGCATGATCTCCTTCTCCATGCTAAACACAGAGCGTTGTTCAGCTAGAGAATTGTGGCCATTATGGCCGGTGGCGGAGAAACCGAAATTATAAGGATTGGGGGAGTGCGATACCGAGCTAGAGGTGCCGTGACTGGAGTTGGACATCTTGCGAGAGCGCACTGACGAGAGCTCCTGCGACAACGATAAAGACGGCGAAAATGATGGAGAAGATGATCTAAGTAGGGGAACGCGTAAGCACGCACAGCAAGCCAAGAGGGTAATGCAAAATAGTACCTTCCATGGAGTGACTCCAAGGAGTTCCCCTGGCGGAAAAAAGGCTGTCGTGGGGATTGGTCGAGCTGCGAGTCGGCTAATACATCCCTGCTTCGTAAGCTAACTATCTTCCGGCGAAGGGGCGTTGTGTCCACACTTTCGAGAGCTGAAAACTCCGGAATGGTAGGGTTGGCAAGTTTTGCTTCTTGAATCTGAGCAGCGAGGTCGGCTATCTCTTGCAATGCATCGCGATACTTGACGGTAACGGAAGAAAGATCGGTGAGAGTTGCGGCATGCGTCTGTTGCAGTGCAGTCAACTGGTTCTCCGCTGATAGGTCGACTGAGTTTGGGGTGTTGGCGCCTGAAGACGAAGACCCGACATCCTTGTTCACCTCCTGAAGACTCTGTTTCGCCTGCTCGACCTCTCCAACCATACCGCTCAAACGCACGCGGTCCGCATTGGCCTCTTTCTTCTTCCGCTCCCACTCCTCCATCTTAAGCTCCAGATCTTTCACTTTTCTTTCCCGTTCTTCTAGGTCCGATCGCCAGCTTGCCCCGTCCCGCTCCAAATTTTCCAACCGTAACTGAAGTGCTGCGACCTCCTGGGAACGTCTTTCGCCCTCATTCTCCAGCCGTGCTATGGTTTGTTGCAGTGAGAGAACGGATTCATCGGATTTGGTGAGGCGAATTTCAAGCTCGCCAATGTACGATGCGGATCGGGATTCAGCTTCCTTGTACCGGGTGAGCTCCCGTTTGAGGTCAGTCAGAGACTCCCTAGAGGACAACGACGTCTCGTCGTAAGACTTCACTTTCTCCTCGAGATCGCGGACATAGGCCTAAGGCGCATTCAATTAGTAAGTAGAGAAAACACGGCAAATATCGACGTACCTCAGTAGAGGACTCCCGTTCTGACAGCTTCGTCAATCGCGACCTAAGCTCTTCCACGTAGAGCTCCGTAGCGGAGTGCCTGTCCGTTAGCTGCGCTAATTCCTCTTCTTTTTCCTCCACCATTTCGTTCGTCAAGCGCAAAGCCGCCCGATTCAAGCCCAACTCTGCCTCCATGGCGCTGATTGTCTTCTCGTATTCTTCAATGACAGGCCCCACGATCTCTTCATACTTTCCGGTTCCGCCTATGCTCCCACCGGTGGACGACCGATGACGTTCCCCGAGCTCACGACGGAGCCTTGCCAGTTCTTCGGTGCGATCAACATACTTCTCCCTCAAATCTTCGTAGTTGTTCTGGAGCTCAGTCATCTGAACAAGCATCTTCTTGTTGGTGCCCTCCGTCGCATCAGAAACCGCACGTCTTGGCTCTCCGAAAATGGAAGTGACAGCCCCACCGCCTTCCTTGAGCTGTTTGAGTTCTTTGCGCAACCGGACGATAGTACCCTGTAACCATTCAACGTCGTCCCAGCCGTCTTCCTTCTCGTTGACAACAGCTCGATTCTTGATGTTCCTGGCACGGTTCGCGTATTTGAGGGTGTTCACTGTCTCGCTTACATTCCACTCCGTTGGGCTAACACAGGCAATCATGAGAGTGTGTGCGTTGCCCCCAAGCGAGTCTTGGAGAAGCCGAGTGAGTTTCGAGTCACGATAAGGTACGTGCGAGCTGGTATGAGACTTTGCGCGAGATGGGTCACCGAGTGCTGAGATGACATTGCCCAATGCCAGAAGACCGCTATTAATGGAGATGCCCTCTTTGATACGTTCTCCGGCGGCAGCGGTTCGCTTCAGCTGAGCTTAAAGTCAGCAGAAGATAGGATCGGGAAATAGGAAATAAATACCCTTTCAGAACCAGCCAAGTCGACAAAGTGGAACTTGGACACAATCGTCGTCCATTCGCCACCATCGTCATCGTTATCCGCTATTCGGTTGTCTGGAGGTCGTAATCCAAGGGAACTGGCCGGACGCAGTCCAGCTCCCCTTCCAATTGCTGTATGGAAACTTGGGGTAGGGGGCCTGCCCATAGTAGGAGAAGACACCCTTGCGGCCGTGGGTGAACTGGTATAGAGGGATCCTGGTCGGGCAAGACGCGAAGGTGAACGACCATTCGGAGGCAGGGGGGACGATGACCTAGGAGGTGGGCCAGTGCCCGTATACTTCTTCTGAGTGAGCGTCAGAGAAAATATGGCATGCGAACGAGAGGATTGGGCATTCATGTCTGTCTCGTTCGTGCGCCTGATAGAGGTTCCCTGTCGAATAAGGCTGAGAACTGATCAGTCCGGGCCTAAGGGCATTGACACGTTCAACGGTCACGTACTTCATGACTTCGTTGCTACTTCGAACGTTGACCTCTCGAAGACCACCCCAGATTATAGAGCCGTCTTTTCCTTCCCGTATCTGAACTTCGCGACGGGAACCGGTAGCTTCATCCGAACTCAGAAGGTCAATCAAATCCTCATTGTACACTTCTATGAACGAGCCCTTGATACTGTAATTCCAAGACCCGCCGCGGTCGTCCTTGAGCTTCTTTGCCTGCGAGAATATCGTGGATACGGCACGCGGTATAATGCCCATGCCATTGTTCGGATCGGAAGGAATGGCGTCCAAGTCGATACCAGTCATGGTAAACGTCTTGCCGCTGCTGGTTTGGCCATAGGCGAGAATGGTACAATTGAAACCTTCTAGAAAGCGGGAGATGAGAGGCTGGGCGGTGCTTGTAAAGAGCGCATGTTGTGTAGTATCTTGGGAATGGACTTGGTCAAAAGTGAATACTTGTTTTTTCCCGGGCGTGGCAGGACTGGAAAGAGCGGTAGCAGAACCGGAGGAAGTGGGGGTAGCGGAGACGCCGTCGACGGAGACGGTGGTGGGGGTTATTCCGTGAATGACAGTCCTCTGAAAGCGAGCGGGTATCGACGCAAGGTCCGCCTGAGTCGTGGGCCGAATACGCAACGCTGTGTACGGAACGCGTGAGCACTCGGACGCGTAGAAGGGGATAAGTTAGACTCGCCGACTTGGACGGACGTCGCTGCGACCGACGACGACGATGACGACGACGGCGACGACGAGTGGGGCGCCATCGGTGGGGTGGTTGGAAGGGAAAACGGCGGGTATTGCCGACGCAGTACGTTTGGCTCAGGTCACATGGGCCATGTCAACGGAGTCGCCACACATCAGCTCAGGCTCATCAGTGTCATCGATCATCAACCCACCCAACTGATGCGTGAAAAATATATAAAATTATGTAGTACGGGTATGCTCAAGGATCGTGATTTTACGCGTTCAGCGTGTCGTAACGAACGTCTCTCTGTGCCCAAACCTCTGCCTCACGACGTCAGCGTGATGGCTCCTAAACAAATTATTAATGATGGCCTACCCGAGCCAACGGTAAAATGAAGACACTCTCGCCAGCCTCTGTATAGCGCGCCATCAAACCGGGTCTCATTATGGCAGCCAGATTTTCACCATCTGGTCCACACCCGCAGATGCCACCACGTTGACCAACTTCTCGGGCTCGCCAGACTTGGAATCACCCCCTTCTGCTCCGTTCGTCTTCCCGGAACTCACAGACACCTTCTGCCGTCCCCAAGCGATCGTAGCAACGAAATGGGTGTGCGCCTCCACGGTCTTCATGCATCTGCCCGTCGACAATTCCCACATGCGTATCGTCTTGTCATCAGACGCCGACAGTAAAAGTTTCCCAGAGGGATGGAAGACGAGTGCTCGAACCCAGTTATCGTGTCCGGCCTGGCAGAAAGGCGTTAGTCGCTCTGTTGTGCAACGCTCAAAACCATCCTACAAGATTTTTCAGCATCTGACCACTTTGTGTGTCCCAGAGCTTGATTGTCTTGTCTCTCGAACCTGTGGCGATGTATGCACCAGGTTTCTTTACCCGATCCGTGTTCTGGGAGCCATGTAAGCCACGTTCATGAAACAAATTTCACGCGAACAGACCGGAACGCCGGCGAGCTCGCGAATGGCACTGTATGACGCAATTGGTGCGAAGACCACCACTTCCACCTGATGATCATGGCCCCGAAGTTCCATCTTCTGTTCGCCCGTAAGCGGATCCCAAAGTCGAGCCGTCTGTCACACATGTAGCAAGTGGTCAGATACAAAAAAGCGGCGAAACAAAGTACCTGATCCTTGGAAGCACTGGCCAACAGTCGCCCATCGTCGGAGGGGACGGCGTGACGGACCCAGTCGGTATGACCGATGATTGTCCGCACAAGATGCCTTGTCAGAGTCCGTAAGCGTTTCCACCACGTTATGGGTCCGTACTTACGCTGAAGCAACATCGAATATCCTAATTGAATGGTCCCAACTAGCACTGACGATGAACTGATCCCCCGGGAGGAAGCGAACAGACGAGACGGCATGATCGTGACCGGTCAGAGTCTTGATGTTCTTCCATTCGTTCTGAGAGTCCCAAATCTTGATGAACAAGTCCGACGAGCATGTCACTGATCGTCCGCATGATGAGGATGGGCGCGACCAATTTGTTGAGTGGTGCTCACCCAAGAGATGACCCTTGTGGTCGAATTCGACATCGTTCACCCCTTTTTGATGACCCTTTAGAGTTCGTTCGAATTCGCCCGTTTCCCAGTCCCATATCTTGACGGTAGCATCCTCGCTGGCAGAGGCGAGCAGAGAGTACTGCGGATGGAAAGCCACGCGCGTTATGCTCTGCCTGTGTCCGGTGAGCACGTGTGCGGCTGGTGCACGCGGCACCCAATCTGCCTGCATTGCGGCGCGCTTCGAGGGTGCGAGAGAGAGCTCTTCCTGCAGGGAGGCATTCCGCGTCTCGAGGTCCATGATCTGGGCCGAGGCAAGGCTCAATCGCAAGCAGCGAGCGCGATCCGGAGGTAGAGCACACCTTCTTCTGCAGACGAATCACGCTCGTCCACTTCTTCTCCAAGAGGCCAGCGTATTTAGCCTTTGGATCTGGGGTGTATTCCACGCCCGAGTCCTGCTTGAGTGCATTATATGCGCCAGTAAAGTTATTGGCGTGCAGGTACTCGAGCATGGACTTGTGCCTTGGCTAACGATGAGCAAGAGCTGGTATACGATGAGTGCGACGCACAATTCTTCTCTCTGACGGTCTGAAAGCAGAGCCATGGCGAGCGTCGTGCCCGTCGTGGGGTGATCTCTACAAGTTACTACTACTACTAGTAATTGTTTTGTCCTGTTGTTTACTACACTAAACGTATCGACTTGAACTCCTCCGTCGCTCGCTTCATTGCCTCCTCCACAGGCAACCTCTCCAGCGAACTCGCACCGACTAACGTAGTAAGTATACACAACTTCTCTTGCAGACGTAGACAACTCACAGAATCCGTGCACACCGTCGACGCGCCCGATCACGTAGCGCGCGTCCTCGGGCGTCGCTATCGGTCCACCGTGACACAAGACGATCACCTCTGCGTTTATCTTCTTCGCCGCGTCCGCAATGTCTCGCACACGCTCAACACACTGGTCCAGGCCAAGTGCGGTCCGAGCGCCGATCGCACCGCTCGTCGTGAGCCCCATGTGCGCGACAACGATGTCGGCCCCTGCTCTTGCCATGCGCTCCGCCTCGTCGACGTTGAACACATACGGTGCCGTCATGAGGTCCATTTCATGCGCCAGCCGGATCATCTCAACTTCTTTCCCGTAATCCATACCCGTCTCCTCCAGGTTTTGACGAAACACGCCGTCGATCAGCCCTACCGTCGGAAAATTCTGCACGCCAGTGAAACCCAGGTCCTTGACCTCTCGCAGCAAGCGGGACATGTCGCGGAAGGGGTCGGTCCCGCAGATGCCAGCCAATACGGGCGTTTCCTTTACCACGGTCAGCGTCTCGTTGGCCATGTCGAGCATGATCGCATTGGCATCCCCGTATGGCATCAGACCCTGCGGTGCGTCTCAGTACGATCGCTGTACACCAAACTCGTGGTCCTCACTGCTAGGGAACCCCTGCCTGCCATACGATAACGGCCCGAGTTGTACAAGATAAGCAGGTCTATCCCTCCTGCTTCCTGCATCTTGGCACTGAGTCCGACCCCGGCACCGCCTCCGATGATGGCCTCGCCCTTGCTGATACAGGCCCTCAACCGCTCAAGCGCTACTTGACGTCGAGACATGGTGTCGCTAGTGCTGGTGAGCTGCGATTAGAAGTTATACCCACGTCGTTATTCTACTCTGCTGAGATAAGCTATGTTTTAGATCATGCCGCTTCCATCCACCAACGAAAAAGAATATGGTATATTAGCGGACTTGGTGATACGCTCCAAGTACGAGCGGGTGCCATCTGTTTGCTGTGATACATTAATTTTGGCGAGACTGAATTCACTGAAGGCTATCCAGTGGATTCGATCTCGCCAACTCGCGCTCGCAATCAATCATTTACCACACTGATTGTTTGATCTTCGCATCTGAGCTCCAATCTGAGTGCTTCACACGTCGTACAGCCCCATGGCCTCCCCCTCCCCAGTCGTGGCCGTCGTCGGCACCTGCGATACCAAGTACGAAGCCCTCCGCTACGTCAAGCATGCCATCGACGCAACCGGATCATGCAAAGCCATCCTCATCGACATTGGCACCTACGATCCCCCTCATCACGACCACATCGACATCACCCGTTCCCAAGTGCTAAGCGCGCTTCCAATAGACGACGCTCAAGACACCTCTTCCCGCGACGTCGCCCTGGAAACCATGACTCGCGCCCTCACGGCCGTCCTCGCCCGCTTGTACACACAACGAGCCATCGCGGGCGTCATCAACGCCGGCGGCTCAGGCAACACCACCGTCTGCGCCACCGCGTTCCGGGAAGCCCTTCCCATCGGATTCCCAAAACTGTTGGTGTCCACTATGGCGTCGGGCAACACCTCGCACTACGTTGGGGAGACGGACATGACGATGATGTACTCGGTCGTGGACATTGCGGGGATGAACGCGCTCCTCCACGCGATCCTAGGCAACGCGGCTGCCGCGATCGCCGGCATGTCATCGATATCCCGTTCCCGGCTCCAAAGTCTCGGAGACGCACACAAACCGAGCATCGCCGTATCCATGTTCGGCGTTACCACCCCCTGCGTCCGCGTCGCCACACAGCATCTCGAAGCGCTCGGCTACACCGTCGTCACATTCCACGCGACCGGTTCAGGCGGTCTCTCGATGGAAAGGCTGATACGCGAAGGACACTTTGTCGGCGTCCTCGATCTCACGACTACAGAGCTCGCGGACGAGCTCGTCGGGGGCGTACTCAGCGCTGGACCTAACCGTCTCGAAGCGGCGGCGCTCGCTTCCGTCCCACAGGTCGTCTCGCTCGGCGCACTCGACATGGTCAATTTTGGCCCGGCGTCGACCGTTCCTGCCGAGTTTTCCGGGAGGCGGTTCGTCCGCCACAATGCCTCCGTCACGCTCATGCGTACGTCGCCCGAGGAGTGTACCGCCCTAGGACGGATCATGGCGCAAAAGCTCAAGATGGCTTCCTCGGATAGGACACACGTCTTCATCCCCCTTCGTGGGTTTTCGGGCATCGATGTAGACGGAGGGCCGTTTCGGGACGTGGAAGCTGACGAAGCATTGCTGAACGCGTTGCGTTCTGCAGGTCTAGAGTGTCCGATCCAAGAACTCGACACCGACATCAATGATCCGGCCTTTGCTACTGCCACCGTGTCGGCTCTTCACAGCATGATTCAGTCTGCAGACCGCTGCCTTTGACAGCGCAAATGTGTCTTGGTACAATAGTACATACTCTGTATCAAAAAAGTTATTTAATCCCCGGGGTCGTTGAATACGACTATAAGAAAGTGCGATGTGGCAAATGATTACAACGGAGCAAACAAGTGGATATCCAAGTCCATTGAACATGTCCATGGCTGCTGTGTAAATCTGAAGGGGGGAGAGACAGTGGGTAACATGTTACACGGAGATGGAAACCAACAGGGACAGGAACAAAAATTGTAACAGATCAAGCAAGGCCCGTGGCTTAAATAGAACGAAATCTACATTCATAGTCATAGTCGTCAGTACTTTTTCACATTCGATAGCGTCTGATCGCAATCGATTCTGTTCAAAACGGTACACCACCCATGTTCATATAATTTTGTCCCCCAGCGGGTCCTGGACTTGGGTGTCGCATGACGCTCTGGTGCATCGCCTGGGTCTGTGGCATGCCAAACGCAGAGCTCATCATGCCCATCTGCATCTGCATCTGCAGCATGGCGGGAGTCATGGTAGTTGCCATGCCCGGCGACATTGCGCTATACAGCGCGGCCGGGTTCCCTAGATTCGCCATCGAATAGAGGGCCTGTTGTTGTTGTGGGTTCGGGGACTGGGACTGGGGGGTCGACGTATCGGATCCGCTGCCGGAACCGGTCGACGGCTGAGGCTGCAACTTTTGCATAGCCTGTAACTATCGTTTTCGGACGACTGAGTGCTTGCGAGCACGAAATACGCAGCAAACCATACCTCGTAAAATGCAAAATCTTGCAAGAGCGACGTCCTTGCCGGATGAGTGTGAAAGATACGGAGCATCTCCTGTCCAGCATCCGGCATGAGCTCTTGAGTGTCACGAGAGTTAGTGACGGGTTTGCGCTCGGCGGTATTGCTGTTCGAGGTTGATCAATGCATGCCACAAGCAATCGTCGTGGGGACAAACTTTAAACGAATGTGACGCAGGTTTGCGTTGGGGATGTCGCGAACAAAGATCCACCGAACTTTGAAGACACCTTTCCACTTGTCTGATGCCCAGACAGTGCTGCTCCGCGTATAGTCAACCTAACGAGACGTTAATAGGTATTGAGATTCGAAACCAAGGCCAGCATACGGGAGTCAGCATTTCCGCCATCCCGCAAAAGTGACCGCTAGGGATGGACGTCAGAGCGGTAAAAGGATCAGCAGCGAGTGCCGATCACCTAGCATTGACGCTGAAGAAGAGGTAGATCGGGCCTCTTCCAGCGCACTCCTTGAACGCCTTGTCGAGACGCTTATTCCCCGGGTCTGTAGAGCTCCAGATTTCGTACTTGAGGGATTTGTGCACGTCATCTTCGGTATACGATTTGATGACAAAGAACCGCGCCTGTAACGAGACCATGGTCACACATGTCAAGCTCGTAAGAGGAACGTTACCAACGAATTGCGGACGAATATCGAAATGCTGAGGGTTGTATCCCTTGGTAGCGATCAAGGTCGGGAGATCTACAGGTGAACCGAGGAAGCCGGTGAGGGACTGCAGATTGTTGTCGTTCTGGGGTTGCTGCATTTGAGGTTGGGTAAAACCCAACCGAGGCGACTGTACCACGCTCATTTGATTGAGATATTGGGGAGGGATGGGTGGAACGCTGGGGACGGTGCCTTTGTGAGCTTGATTATACCCATAGTTCATGTTCGAACTGGACGTGCGCTCGTTGAGACGCTTCTCTCTGTGATCCCAAGAAGCTGTGCTGTCGGTCGTAGATCCGCGCTGTGATCGTCGACCCATGGTAGTTGATCGAGATTGACACTGGATGAAACACGCACCGAATGTCCGGTCGGGGTCTTCCGGCCTTCAATGTCGGTGTTTAGCTGGAGTTTCTGCGCAGTTCCGTTGCCGCCTTGCGCAGCGCTCTGGCGCATGCTACTCGGAGAAAGAGGGGCCTGTTGTGCTGGATTGAAGCGGGGGGGATGGGCAGGTTGACTCGGCTGTGACGCCGCACTGTTTGGGTAGAGTTGATTGGCGTTGAGTTCGATGGCAGACAGGGCACGGGCGACGTCGTCGACGGTCGCTACGCCCTGTGCTGAAAACGATCCACCCGGAGTGCGCCAGTCGGTACCTCCCCAAGGCGAAGAGCGGCCCATGGGGCTGGTAGGGTACTGGGCGCCATACTGCTGGTGGTTTGAAGGAGGGGGAGGAGGACGGGACGTAAAGTAGGATTCGTCATCGTATGGATTGACGAGCTCCTTCTCTTCAGTATACTCTTCCTCGTCTGGATCGGGGGGGCTTGGTGTTTGGCCGACAGCAGAGGCATGCCGAGAGCCGGTTTGCTGCAGTGTGCCTGCGCGTTTGAGGCCAGAAGAGGGGATCTGCCTCTGTGCGCCATAGGTAAGACTCTGGTGACGACGGACGCCGGATGAGGGTGGAGGGGGAGACGGGACATGGGCTGATGCAAAGTGAGGGGAGAGCGGTGAAGGGTTAGCGGCGGATGTCTGGTCGACGATCTGCTGGTGAGATTGTTGTTCTTGGGTGGCCATGTCGTGCTGATGATAGTAGGGCGTGAGTACGAGGGAGAGGGCGCGGGAGGGGAAGGAAGTATATATAGCTGACCTCGTCTTGGTTGTTGAAGCCTCGCATTTCTCGTTCCCAGTCCTCTTCATCGCCGTCGTGACCGGCGATGGCGGACAAGCTGTTCACGGTGCGTGGGGTCAGATTGCCGGATTGCCTGGAAGATTGACCGCGGAAAGCTAGGTAGATGATAAGATAGGCAAGGGACATCAATGAAGTGAAAGGAGAGACCTCTCTTTGAGTTGGTGGGGAGTGAGCTCTGCCTGTGGAGGGAAGTCTTCTCACCGACAGCGCCGACGCCGCCGACCCAGTCTTGGTCGACTGGCTCATCGTCGTTCCAGAGTTGCTGGTCCTGGTCCTGGGACTCCTCTGAAATGGTGGCGCGGGCCCCAGCCCTAGCGGAGCGAGATGTAGCGGTGATGGTATGATGGCGACGAACGCCTGTGGAGGGGGGAGATACGGGGACAGGAGGAGGAGAGATGTTGTGATGATTTGGCTGGGCGGACATTGTAGGAGATGGGCAAAGCGCAGGCGGTGCGCGACATTAATTCGCACCCTTGCCCAGGGGGCACATGACAACCAAAGTATGTGTACATTCGTCATAGGCATAAATGTGTGCTAGCGGAGGTATTGTGGGTACAGAAATTAAACTAGCCACTAGGTCTCTTTGGAAAAGTCAGGCACGATACCAGGTACGGCAAACAAGATGACAGCAAGGTACTCGGTAACGACGGCAAGGGGGTACCAGAGGGCCTCCTCGGTTTGTCTCTGAGGGTTGTTGGAGGTCGCGGTGAAGAATGTCTCGCGGGCGAGGAGGAGGGCAGAGATGACCAGAAGGATATATATGCCATGGGTTGAGCCGATGGGGTGGCCGGCTACGCGACGATGACCAGCTGTGAAAACGTGTAAATAAGGAGGAGGATGATGGTAGGGGAAAGGCTTACATCCAAAGTCTGCGCGGGCGAGGAGGAGTGTCTGCAAGGCGACGAGAATTGTACATATGAAGAATATGTAAATGGCAGCCTTGCGGAGGGTGTTGCCAGTGTTGACGGTGCTGAGGGTTGTGCCGGTGCTGACCTCGACGGCGCCGGTGATGCCGAGTGCGACGGCAGCCATCAAGGCGATGCGGAACAAGAAGTGGTGACGGAGGATGCGAGCGACGATGTTGGTAGGGGGACTTGCTTGGTCAAAGCTACCAGGGGGGGTGAGCAAGGCAGAGAGAAGAGAGCTGAACACATACCGGCGACTGATCAGGATATAGGCCGAGTAGAGCAGACCGAAGAAGCCAGTGTTGTAGATGATCTCATACGCGACGAGGATGTTGACGTTGTTTGCGTCGGAGGCGACATGGGCAAGCAGCGCACGGAGGATAAACGCGGTGACACGAACTGGGAAAAAAATGAGAGAAAAAAAAAAGAAAAAAACAGCGACACTTACTTGCACAGAAGAGAGTGAGAACGATGTAGATATAACCCGGTCGTGCGATTGATTTTGATAGAAAGAAAGCGAAGAAGGGAAAGTAGAGAATGACGAATACGATGGGAGCAGCAAACGACTTGATCCCAAATTCGGACTCTGCAACTGTCGACATGGTAAATTTGGGATTTTTGAATGTTCTCTGCGAGGTACTTATACGATCGATCAAGCGAGCACTGCCTGTGTATATGTCTTCGATTCATATATCCGAATTTACCGCTGCCATCGTTCGTTGTCTGCCCGCGGTCGTTCGTAGCACTCGCATCGCCATAGCGAACTCGGCCGGTCCAGACTCGACCTGTTTGCTTTTCCTACTCTCTCAATTGTTTCCGCCTTCCTCACTTCTTTCCCTCCATGTCGCACACGATCTACAGCCAGCCTCTGCATCCATGGCTGCCACCGCAGCTGCAAACGCTCACTTGCTTGGTATCCCTCACCGTACCATGCACGTCCCTTGGGGCGTACACCCATTCCCCCCCGTCCCCACCTCGGGTCCACTAGAACGCATCGCCCGCGATGCCCGCTACAACCTCCTCTTCAATGCAATGACGCGCGCCCGTGTCTCCCTCATTGTTCTCGGTCACCATGCAGATGACCAGCTTGAAACTGCCATCATGCGTCTATCACGTGGCTCTTCCCTCCTCGGAGCCGCAGGAATGCGCTCTTCGCGCAGATGGGGCATGGGTTCACCCCATCACCCCCTTGCCCTTCTTGGTCACGACGGCCTGAACGCTTTCATCCTACGGCCCCTCCTCTCCTTTCCAAAGGTCTCTCATCTCTCCTTCCCTCTCTCTTTCTCACTCCCTGCTAGGACAGGATTATCGCCACTTGTCACGCTCATAAATTACGTTACGACACCGATCCAACAAATTTCCAACCTCACCTCACCGCTCGCAACGCTATCCGACACTGCCTTCACAATGACATAACCGTCACTGCTCCAATTTCCCTCGAAACTGTCACACGGGCCACCTCATTTTTGCAGTCCATTGCATCCGATGGCCGTGACAAGAGGCAGCGCCTCTACTCTGCTATCTCCAATCTCGCGACAAGGGCGCAACGTGTCGATCATCAAGGTACGCGTCTCACACTTAACCCACTCTACTGCCGACTTATCTCCACAGTAACATCACATCTCAGCCAGTCCCTATTACCCTCCCCCACCGGCTCCATTCTCCTCTCATCCGCAAAATTACTCAATATCACCGACCCAGACGTGCGCGTCGCTCTCGTATTGCGTGTCATTCGCTACGTTTCTTTCCACCCATGGGGTTCTCTTCCTGCAGATGCCCACAGACGCCAGAGCAGCATCCATCGCATCGTTCGCGCTCTATGGGACCCACACTCGCAGCAATCGCGAATCACAAAGTTCACCGCTGGAGCCGGCGTGCTTTGGTCCCCTGCCGTATTCCATCCGAATAGGCCCCTCAGGGTAGGAAATCATTCCATTCTTCAACCGGACGATCGTTTCTGTTGGCTGGCCTCGCGAGCTCCTCCTTTTTCCAAGAATCCACAACAACATGGTGCTGGTTCCCCTGCCAGGCTGGTAATGGATCTCACCGATCAGCTCAGGGCTGCCTTATCTTCTGATCCCCCTCTTCGAATTCTTTACGACTGTCGTTTTCTACTTCACATCCACCCGTGTCGGATGCCGACGCACGTTAGAGCTGCCTTGGAGACACGCGACAAGACGTCGTCGATCAAGGTCCTGCCATTCACTCAGTACTATTGGCCCAAGGTCGTCCTTCAACGCGAATCCTGCCCCGACCAAATCCTGGCGGTACCCCAAGAAAACGGAACTCGGGACGAGTCGTGGATCACTATTCAATGGATCCGCCCGCTGGATGCAGCGTGACCGAATCGGCGTTCGGCTGCACCCGTTTTGCGACCTTGATGGTAGCTCACAGCGTGATTGGACGGGCTTTACAGTGGGCCGTTCATCGATCGATGACGTTCGGCAGGTTGCTTTGCAAATTTTATTACTCTGGCTTCTGTCTACGTTCAAACAGCGCAAACAGCGCCCAACTTGAATGGTATGCGGACCGGGATACCCTAAAATCAACTGTCTGTCTGCTGTCCTTGACCGGTGCCTCAGACCTCAAGGCCTCATAGATGAGCATTGTTAACGTGTGGTGGTGGCGTATCAGGTGGCATCCCGCGTACTATTAATACACTGACGGACGAAGAAGTTAGTTATTTACCGACGTCCGTTGCGAAAGGGTTTCATTCTATACTTAGCTACAAGCTAATGTCAAGTCACCGTCCGTTGAGTCGGCGTTGACGCTCACTGACAAGTACGTTCAATCTACTGGAGGCTGTACAGTAGGCGTACGGTAGCGAACATCGCGGCATGGATTGGCAGTGCTCCAATCAGAAATTTCAAATTCGAGTGAAAAGAAGAAGCCAACAAGGGTTCTTTACGTCGGGATCCCGTAAACGCGGGTCGGCGTCGCTGATCTAGACGTAACGATGATGCAACGACGATGTCATCAATCAGGAGCTAGCCAAGAACCGCGAAATAGAAGATGCAGAGGAATGGAAATGAAGCTCCCTGGTAAACTTCCTCGAACGCGGCGAAGACGCGCAGTGAACAAACACGCTATCGATATCGATAACATCGAATCAAGGAATAGGGACTTCCAATGTTGGCCAAATTAACGCGAACCCAGTCAAGATAGATGCTCAAGATAACTCTGGTCAGGCTTCTCGCTGAAGGGAAGCACACGTCCAGGTGAGAATGGCGTGTCAGCGGATAGCCGCTGGATCTTCAAGGCCCCACGATGTAGCAACACTTGCCGGCGGCAAGTGTTGCTAGTGTGGGAAGCGGCGGTGGCACTCGAAGGTCCGAATGAGAAGTTCCCAACACACAGGGGGCGGTGTATGCGGGGGACATCCTATGCCTTAAGTTACGGATGGGCGACGGGAGATGCGATGACGTTCCTCGGGGTAATTTATGTAAAGCAAGGTTGGGTAGATTTGCACGACACAATGGGGATCACTCGTAATGAGTCATTCCAGCCGGGCTGCGAACGCACTCGTACGATCGTGCTCGACCAATTTGTTCAGATATTTATGGCGACATCAATCCAGCGGGACCCTACAAGCAAATAGTGAAAACATGAACCATTCCATCTTGCAAAAGCAAGATATATCGATCACGAGTCATGATTATTAAAAGGCGTAGTAGCAAACGAACCTCACCTCTGAGAGAAGAGGTTAACATTAACTGTTTGCTAGCGTGGACGTTTTGCACACGAATAGAGATTAGATTAATCTTCCGAATCTGCAGATGATAATCGGCAGTCTATTTTGCACCAGATGGATTGCCTTATTTTGCTCCCATCTCTATTCACTTGCCCACGCACCAGGCGGCAGTGAGAATTATCACCCTCAGAAATTCTCGACGTTCTGTCGTGACCCACTGCAGAGGTTCCTCCTGTCATGGTAAAAGTCGGGGATACAAAAGGTGGGCACAAGGCAACACTAAAAGTCAAACTTGATACTATGGTTCTCCATCTGGAAAACCGGCAGGATGCTCGTAAGCCAGATCAGCATTCAAACATACTACTCACAGTAATCTCGCCCCCCCGGTACGAGCCACGCTTTTTCTTGTTTTTCTCCTTGCGGAACCCAGCACCACGGGTCACAATGAGGTCCCGATGCGCACGTTCACCATAATCATTCGACACCCCGCCCTGTGACAGTTGTAAAGGCTCTGTTTGTAACTGACGAATACATCCCTACCTTTGCCTCGTATTCATTGTTCAGGAGCACCTGAGGTGTAAAAGCCTCGACCTTGACCCGCTGAAAGCGTTCTTTGGCCGTCGGAGGCTGTTTTTCTTTCTTTTGTGACACTCTTGCGGTCTGTTGCGATACAACCACGGCGGTCGTCATAGCAGTTCCAGTTTCCGACGTTTTGCGCTTTTTGGCGACAGGTCCATCTTTTTCTTCCGGTTCTGACTCTGATCCCGAAGAGCTCTCACTCTCACTCTCTGTAGCCCTCTTCTTGTTCTTGGTCGTGCTGTCGTTTTGGTTCGCTTTATTTGCTTTGCTTGAAGCCGAGCTACTGGAATCTTCGGAGCTGTCAGAGGATGACCCTGCATCGGAGCTATCTGAGGTGGAGCCTTTCGATGAACTGTCCTCATCCGAGTCATCCGAATCCGAGCTGTCTGACTTGGAATCGTTTTCATCCTTGGTCAGTTTGTCCGCACTCTTGGTCGGCGACTGCTCTGGTACCTCCGAGTCATCCGAATCCGAGCTGCCTGAATCTGAGTCATCCGAGTCTGAGCTGTCTGACTTGGAATCGTTTTTATCCTTGGTCAGTTTGTCCGCAATCTTGGTCGGCGACTGCTCTGGTACCTCCGAGTCATCCGAATCCGAGCTGCCTGAATCTGAGTCATCCGAGTCTGAGCTATCTGACTTGGAACCGTTTTCATCCTTGATCAGTTTGTCCGCACTCTTGGTCGACGACTGCTCTGGTACCTGCACGGCCTTTTGGGCTAGTTCGCGAGTATTCTCTCCAGCTAAAAGTTTGGTAAACACAGGAGACGTAGGGAAAGCGACCGTGCGAACCTGACGACAACGTCGCACTTGTATCGCGCTCAGCAGTCTTTTGTGGCGAACTCTGTGTCTTCTTCGACTCGTCATCGCTGGTATCGTCGTCCCCGCTTTCAGAATCTAGGATAACATGAGACGAATGACAGCGTCAATTGACGAGAACTCGCCTGAATCGTCTTCTGAGCTGATTGAAGTTAGCATCCAGCATAGGGACAATGTTTTCGAACACCCACTTTGAATCAGAACTCGAGCCACCTTCTGGTTTGGACGAAGAATCGGAATCTGGTTAAGTACATGCTTCAAATTGACGTGAATGCGCGCGTGCCATGTAAGAGAACCTCACCGTCGGAAGACTCGGACTCCTCAGACGTGGCTAACGCAGGGACTTGTCGGTCACGGATCGCGAAGAGAAACACTGCGCATACATACACTCCGAGTCTTCATCTCTACTAGCGTTCGTGTGATTGGCGCGTAAAATGACAGACTGTTCGCGTGACTTACGGTTTGGTGTTTTGTTTTGCGTTCCATTCTTTGATGATATCCTCGAGCGCTGGTCCTTCCGCGTCTATGTCATCGGGGAGGACGACGACTGCCTTGGCTGCCTTCTTGACAGCGTTGGCGGCTTTAGTTTGAGATTGCTGCTTCAGGAAGCGATAAATGAAAGAATATGTCGCTATAGAACCGTCGCTCAGCCGTGAACGCAGGCTCGGAAGGTCGTGTGCATACCAGCGGTATTGTTTCCTTCCATTGCAAGTGGGGACTTACGCGACGCGATGAGAAAACGCGCAAGTACGTGACCGTCATAAAAAATGGTGGTCCCCGTCAATTTCCCACACTAGCCTTGATCAATGAGTTCCATCAAAGGACCCTCCACGAGCAAACACGATGGCTCGTCTCTCCGCGTCGCCATCGTACACGCCAGATGGAACAAGGTCGTCATCGACGCCCTCCTCGCTGGTACCATCTCAGCGCTCAAGCAATCCGGCGTCAAGGATACCAACATCGTCGTCCAGTCCGTACCGGGCAGCTTCGAGCTACCCATCGCGTGTTCCAAGTGCGTCATTTCCCCCCTTGCATCCCACCCAGTTCCCGTGCACGATGATGAACGGTCATTGCGCCAGAATCATCGCTGGTTCCCGTGTATATGCGGGATCGGACGCCCCGGACCTGCTAGGTCTCAACCTCACAGGGACCCTAGCCGCCGCGCCAAACGATCCCCCGTCTACGGCTGCGCAACCGTCCGCGGTAGCCCCGTTTGATGCGATCATCGCGATCGGTGTCCTCATCAAGGGTTCCACCATGCACTTTGAGTACATCTGCGACAGCGTTTCGCATGCCCTCATGAGGGTTCAGCTGGACACCGGTGTTCCGGTCATCTTTGGCGTTTTGACCGTCCTTACAGAAGACCAGGCGTTGGAACGCGCGGGCATCGCTAGAGGGGAGAACAAGGGACACAATCACGGAGAAGACTGGGGTCTGGCGGCAGTTGAGATGGCGGTGCAGTCCAAAGAATGGTCGGTCGGGTTGTTCTCGTAGACGGGTGGACCGAATGGAATAGATAAATTTGTTGTACACTACGATTTGGGGTGCAGTGCCCTTTGACCTCTGACCTGAACGTTGTCCCACTGCCCTGTCGCCCACAAAATGAAGAAAAAGGTGCGTGTGGTCGTCTCGTCTACTGAAACGCTTGTCTGTATGGCTCCGTCCAGGTTCTCCTGATGGGTGCATCAGGTAGTGGCAAGACCTCTATGCGTTCCATGATCTTGTGAGACAAAATGACGCACCGTCTACTGAACGATTGACAATATGACCCGAACCCAGTTCCAACAATCCCGCGTCTTTGACGTCCCGGTTGGGTGCCACCATCGACGTCGAGCAGAACCACGTCCGGTTCCTCGGAGACCTCATCCTCAACCTTTGGGACTGTGGCGGTCAGGACGCGTTCATGGATTCGTATCTCTCCATCCAGCGCTCGACCATATTTTCCCATGCCGGCGTCATGATCTACGTCTTCGACGTCGAGAGTCGCGAAATGGCCAAGGACCTAGAGTACTATCGCGACTGCCTCGAAGGCCTGTCTCAGTTCAGCAAAGACGCAAACGTGTTCCTTTTGGTCCATAAGATGGACCTCGTTCGCGAAGGTGAACGGTCTGCCATCTTTCAACGAAAGGCTGCCGAGTTGGAAAAGGCAAGCGGTGATTTCCCTGTCAAGGTGCTCTGGACGAGCATATATGACGAGACGTTGTACAAGGCATGCCTCAGCGGGTCTCTCTTATTTCACGACTCTTGTCTGATGCAGTCGTACCACAGGCTTGGTCAAGCATCGTCAACACACTGATACCCAATGCTCGGAACCTCAACAAGCATCTACGAATATTCGCAGAGGCTTGCAGCGCAACGGAGGTCATCCTCTTCGAGCGCGCCACTTTTCTAGTTATCGCTACATCGTCGACCTCAGATGCACCCGACTCTGTAGCGACCCATTCGTTGGATCCAAAACGCTACGAACGTACCTCGGAGTTGATCAAGGCTTTCAAGCAATCGTGCTCGCGTCTGCGCGAGGAGTTTCACTCCCTGGAGATGGAGCTCGCAGAGTTCACCGCTGTTCTAGACGAAATGACAAAGAATACCTACGTTTTGGTTGTGGTCCATGATCCGGTCGTTGGTAAGGAGTTGTTCGAGAATGCATTTTCTCCTACTCAGCTTCCCATCTAGAAACTGCGGCAATCAAGATGAACATTCGAATGGCCAGGAAAAAGTTCGAAGAGCTTCAAGGAGATACATTGGTATCCTAGGAAGAATTGACGTGTGTTGGCCGAAGCCTTGGAAGGTCACATCTTATCCTGATCTGCGAACTTTTTGCCCCAGGTACACGAAACAGAGAACGCATCGGCGGAAGTCGAGAGTCTGATTGGTATGCGCTCAATTTGCAAATGATGCGTTGCATAGTTCATCAAATCATCACGCGCGATAGTTGATCAGAGAGGGGATATTAATATGGCTACGAAGAACGAACACGGTCTTCTACAGATCACGAACCATCCACTGGAATGACCGTAGTCTGGGTATTAAGCACGCTACCATGCTCAAGGTATCCTTCCGCTGTCCTCCAACAAGTCCACGTTCACCTCTTGGATATGCAAATTATTGGCTACGAGATGTTCTGTGTCCGAGTACTGTACGAGGGTTCCCACCAGTGCTTCGTCCCTTCCAGTGGGCACCTCGGTGTATTCGATGATGGAGACCCCGGTGTTGAGATAGGGACCGATCTCGACGCCCTTGCGACACTTCACCAGGCCGTTTGAGTGCAACGCGAAGAGGAGAGCGGAGATCCAGCCCCCATGGCTGACCACGAGGATGTTGTGTGGCCGTCCAACGGGGACCCGGCCTGCATCTGTCTTCGCAAACACGTAGTCCACGATCGACCTCGTATACCAAATCAGACCCCTCGTCACAAAGTCGTCCGTCTTCTCCATCGACGGTGCTGGATGGTGCGAGCGTCCGAATTGCCCCTGCATCTCACCCATGTACTACTAAACGGCAATCCAGAACGGACGAAGACCACATCGGCCATCGATCAGCTCCGATCGAAAGCGGGTGGCGCATTGCTTACTCGTTCCCGGATCGATTCGTCCCTTTCCAGGATGACATCCGGATGGTATTGCAGAATGCACTCTGCGGTCTATGACAGAATACGTTCGCTATGAGCCTGAACGAGTTGACAAGTCGGCGATCTTACCTTGGACGCCCTTTGGAGATCGCTGCTGAATGCTCTTACGAACGGGATGTCCTTCAGAGCTTCGGCTACCAACATCGCTTGCTTCACCCCGATCGCATTGAGCGGGACATCTAAATGACCCTGTATCTTTCGTGTCTTGTTCCATTCTGTTTCACCGTGACGCACAATGTACATGCGGAACTGGACTGGCATCGGAACGAAGTAGCTGCTTGGCACGTCGAAGATGAAAGTCCTCCGAGAGAGTTCCAGACCAGCCGCGTGAGAATTCTCAAAGGTACACACAATCGTTGAAGAAAGTACAAGTTACATACAAGTTACTGACAAGGGTTCGGTGTAATTGCTTTCGTACAAGAACTCTATCTACTCGAGTCACCGCTGCAGTCTCGCTATGATTGACTCGTCACGGGACTAGCGAGCTAATTTCCTGGTAAATGCTGCCGATCCTCCGGTCATTAAATCTGTCCCGAGCCGTGCTCACAACTTCCTTCAGTTCTATTTCTTGAGCGGACTTCAGATTGAGTGTACTGCCTTGATTTCGGGCTTCACAGAGCTTATGGAGGTACGGTTGGTAACGAGAGCACATGTAAGGATTTTTAAACATGCTCACGAGGTTTCCAAGCGCGACAGAGGCTCTGTAAGCTACCTCGGGATCGTCCCTTTCTAGTCCAATCACCTGCGAACAATCAGCAAAGATTCTCCACAAGAGATTATGAACCAACTTTGAAGATGAGCGAGAGACACTGGTCACGCGCTCCTACGCTAGCAGGCGTATTCAAGTGAATGCATGAGAAACTAGAAGAATTATTGAGTTGCGTGATGGTTTCCATACAACGAAGACTGACTTGAACAGTATTGACGCCAGCGCTGTTCGTTGCGCTTTTGAGAAGAGAGGATACGGTGCCTGAGACAGTGCATCAAAGATCTGGTGGAGATGTCAACGAGAAGCTGAAAGAAACGAGGGTCATCTTCACTTGCTGAACCCATTGTCCATCATTCAGTAGAGTCCCTTCTTGAAAGCAGTTGGTGATGGTGCGCAACAATAACAAAATGTTGGTTTCCTGTGGCTTTAACATCGGACTTCCAAGCGATACGATAGACCACCAATCTGACGCATTGAACAGACGATCAAAGAATTTTGCCCGATTTCCAGTGGTAGCTGAGGCGTTTGGGCAGTATGCGACTACCAAACGGCTGAGATCCATCACTATCATTGGTATGTCAATCTACAGACTCAAAGTTTTCGGAGTCCCGAGCGCACCAGGGAACCTCTGAGCGACTGGCCAGCGCTCCAGGATCGACAGGATCGCTTCAATATGGGGTCCACTGAGAGTGTTGGAAGGAGGGGATGCCGGACTTGAAGCATTTTGAGAAAGGAACGTGAACACTTCATCAATCAATACTCGTTCTTCGGGATACATTGCGCAAGCTGTGGTTGTCTACGAGGCAAGCATAGTATTAGTCGCAGTCAAGTTGTAGAGAGGACTCGGTCCATTGCTCACAATTTCATTACGGAGAGCATCGTTAAATTGATCCAGTTTGGCCCGCATGGCTGGTATATTGGACTGTTTGAAACCCACAAGAGTTTTCTACGAAAAGATAGGAATCAAAACATAAAACAGACTGGAGGTGTGACAAGACGAACGAAAGGAAGAATCTTTGTTGCAGTGTTCTTGGCAGCTGCAGCTGAAGGAAGCGATACTAAATCTGATGCACCAGAATAGCGAGATGCACCAGTATAAGGGTCTACAGATGCAGATGCAGATGTAGATACCGTCGACGGTGGCTGGCTTGTCGAAGGCTGATATCTCGATGCTCCTGAATGGGATATGTGAGCAAACTCAATGAAGCCGCGCAAGCAGTGGGACGTCGAGTTCCAAAGGCTAACCTGTATATGGATCCACATAGTTACTGTCACCCCCCAAGTTCACTCCTGCGGTGTTCTTTTCGATGAACTTCACAACTTTATCAATGTAATTCATCGAAATATCATTCTGCTCCAGAAAGCGTTGAGCAGCGGCATATGGATTCTCTGTGGTGGTATATAAGTGAAGATTAAATTGCCTTGTTGCAAGGCCGACTCACCGGAGGCATTGTAGGGGAGTTTTAACGGAGGCGCACCCTCTTGAACATCCACGTCGAACACGTAGTCATATTCTTTGCCCTCGTGAAGTTGTTTACGGCCCGATCCGACGGCATCGACGACTTCGCCAATCTTTTGCCAGCTGGAAGAGACGGTATCCCACTTTCACTGGTTAAGCCAAGCTTTTCTATTCCGATTGATTGAACGTGATTCACCTGGTGAGCCTCCACAGTATCTCCAACGCGAACCATCTTTACTTCCCCAGCTTTCTTTCCTGGTTTCTCTCGTAAGTACTCTGAAAGGAGAAACTACAGGGAGATCACCTGGAGTAGCTAGAGAATCTGGGCCTGGCAAGTCTGCTTTCTTCACATCTCCAACTTGTTGTGCTGGAAGAGTTTGCTTGGAGACTTGTTCCTCGAATGCTTTCAGATCAGCTTCGCTAGCCCAGCGATTTTCCGAGTTACTGAACACTCGAACGATACCATCGCTGGATCCGGTGACTATATCACCATTTGGCATGGTGGACACCGACCACACGGAAATGGCAGGATGTATTATGACTTGTGCACATTCACCATCTGGAGTTACCGAGAACGTAAATGTGAAGTCTGAATCATGAGGGGAACTGCATCGTACCACGCCATACTCGTACTGAACGGTCTTCTCCAGCGGACACCATGTCCCCGTTAGGCAAAACAGACAAACTGTACACGAAGGAAGTATGTCCAGACAACGTGTAAATCAAGTCTCCATCCATGGTCCATGCTCGAACTTCGCTGGAATGGAGTATGAGATGGATATGACCCGCAATAGATAGTGTGCTCGTTACCTATCGTTGGAGCAAGATGCAAAACCAAGATCAGGAAGTAAAGCTAGACCACGGACAGCATCGCGATGGCCTTCGTAGGTGCGTATAACTTTGTTCTGCAACCAAAATTTGATGGTTTTATCCGCAGATGCTACAGCAAGGTTAGAATAGTCAATTAAGAATAAAAAGGCCTGGCAAACCCGTCAAGAAATGTGAGTCCTGCAAAGCGAGTACTGCCCAGACAGATTGCTGGTGTCCCTTGAGATCGTATTGAAGTGTGAAGTCTTTCCAAACTTTGGCGGTCCTGTCTCCACATTTTACCCAATTCCAGTTTCAAGTCGAGAGACCACTGACTTGTCCCACGAGCCGGAAATGATGACACCGGTTGAGCCAACATGAATGGCGCAGACATTATCTGCATGTCCGACTAAAGAATATTCTGGGTCGTCTTTGTTGGACGAATCAAGCGCAAAGATATTGATAACCGTGTCTTGCCCCCCAATTACCGCATATCCTAACACAAGTGTCAAAGCACATTCTCGCCATCGGGGGGCGAATACTCTGACCTTGCGGTGCATTCACAGTTGGGGGGAGATACCCCACTGCGTTGACGAACCTGGAGCCTGATCGAAGGATCGAGGTGGGAAAAAACGATGAAGGTGAATTTCTGAGCCAGGAGATCGCAGTTGAATCGCGCGACGCGGATAGTACTAGCTCATCTGTTGGTGACACCACCCCGCGGACCTACGGACTTTCGTCAATTTGGTGATTCACAGAAAGCACAGACAAAATGACCGCATACATCTGCGGAATGGCTCGATAAAGTTGCTGAGAGTTTGTAAGGCATGGTATACAGAATCTGAGATTATCTTGAACAACCATTATATTTATATTATGTAATCCTAGACCAGAAGGCTAACGATGGACGTTTGAACATCTGAACTAGTACAGTGTGTGGAGTACAAAGTAAGCTTAAACCAATGGTAAACATCTCACAAGAGTGCGAGGAAAGCGGGCAGATAAATCATTGGATCCAGACGTCTGTTGACAGTTACAGAAGAAAGATTAGTACGTAGGAATGTACACCACGCTAACGATCCTACGGCCATTGATCAGAGCAGCAGGGAGATACGGAGGTGTATACTATGCCATGCACCATTAATTCATCTCCTGCGAGGGCCTCACCACGCAGACGGTCGAGCGTAGAAAATCGACTACGACCAATTACCAAGCGTGATCAGAGGGGTTTCGAATAAAAAGAATTGCAAGAGGAAAATTTGTACAGCTGTGCTTTAGGGCGGGCACTTGATTACCATTACGTAACACATGGCCACCGCGTCTCAAACTCGAATTCGCTGGTGGAGAAGAGAAAATGATCAATTACAGGTCGGCAGAAGGCCTAAGCATACGCGAAGAAAATGGATTTTTAGTCGCATAGGTCCACTGCTGTTCCAACGAAGACTTTAAGCTTTTTTGTCGTGTTGTTTGACTGGACTTCAGCTTTGCGTTTCAAATTGGCCTCTGAATGGTGAGCATGGGCGGGCGGGCCTAAGTTCTGAGTCGGTTCTTGAGTCTGCGAGTCGAGATCTAGTGTTTCGCTCGATATTGCGGCTTTCGCTTTCGAGCTAGTGTTGAAAAGGTTCGACCCAACAGGATCAAATGAACGTTCAGAGTGCTTACGAGTTTCGAGCAGCGGAACGGGACTCCAGTATCTTGAAAGAAGCAGGAGAAGTTACGCAAATGAATGACACAAACACAAACAAAAATACTGACTGTGTTGGTTAGACCCACAAGACGATTCTCAACCTGGGGCTCCGCCGGAAAGTAGTCGAGATATGTCTTGGTTCTCTTGGATGAATGAAGGAATACATATTTCGTTTTGTGCAGCTCTCTCTGCGGTTTTTTCCCTTTGTTTTTCGTAGGTTTCTTGCCCTTCCTTGCATGAGATTTCAAGGAGCCAGAGTCCTCGCCGGATATCGCGTCGTCCGTGGTGATAAATCCTAGTACGTGAAAGGTCAAACATCCTAGTTACAACGTAGAAAATGTAGTCCACCTTCTTCTTCCAGTCTCATAAGTAACTGGCTAACGAGGGCAGCAGCGCAACCTGTGTATGATAGTAAGCAACCGATGTCGACTATGTAGTTTACGGACCCATCTGTTCTCTGAACTGCATAGCAGTAGTCGGTCGGTGAACTTCAAATATCTTGATCGCACGTCTAGGACAACTCATGGTCAATAAGTACCACCATGAATGCGGGCTCGTGGTACCTGAATAACGCAAGATCTTTGAAACGGCTGAAGATATCAGTACGTGTCTTTTCCGCTATGATATCCCAATCAGGGGACCGCCGGAGTCGACAGTTGAAGCATGCGAATTGTAATGGGAGACGTTTGTCATGTGGACCATGATATCTATGCATTCTTCAATCAAGGGGTCGGTCTGTTTCATCATCTGAACTCACCCCATGCACCTGCAGTCATTGAGCGGAGATCAGCAATCTTGACGACAGGCTCGTACGAACAAGAGGACCACTGACCAAATATGGCGCCAGCTGTTGCAACCACCTTCACAGAAAATCATGGCGTCGTCAACCTGAGTGGAATATTTCAGCTGATAGGTTAATTTCCCTTCAAGAATCCAGTATGACCGTTGTACCACAATCGCAGTCAATCTGACCATTATCTTCCATGGCATCCAGTAAGACTCTCTCTGATACATCGGAGACATTCTGCTCTATAAGAAACTTGCAGTCAGTGTCTTGGGTCATTTTGGGACTGCAAGAGAGAAATGAATACCTGATGTACCCGAGTTTGGTCTGGTCTGACGTCTCTCGCCATTTCGGAGCTTAGTAAGAGCAATTTCTTGCTGGGTTGGAACAAAAGAACTTGAGGAATCACGGATATCCGAAGGAGGCAGCGAAGGACTGCCTCGCAAACCTGGTGGTGGTGAAGGCGATCGCATATCAATCTCTTGAGTGGGAGGGATCGTCTGGGATTCTTCCGAATCTGGAAGAGCGATCTATTGGACTAGGATTAGTATCGGAAACACAACTACTTAGTAAGACCCCACGAGGTGTCCAACATGAGTTGGCGTAAGGTCCGCATGACCCCCATATTCGATGATGTTTGTCCCTTTGCCCTGATCTTGATGGACCGGAATGGGCAGGATCTTCCCTTCGTCTCCTCGGACACCAATGGGAACCATGGCACCGTTAGCGTTGCACCTCACCAGAACAATGCCTTCGTCGGAGATTTCCTCCCCTAAAGCATCTTCGTCGGCGTCGGCGTCGGCGTCTGCATCCCACACAACATGTCTTTTCAACGCATCTTTCCTCTGTAGTTCCACATCCTCGACGCGGAGCCGAGCTTCTTCGACCGGAGTTAGCTTCGGAGGACAGCGATTAGTGAGGCCGGTAAACGTGGCATTGTTATCCTCGGTGGAGGACGGAAGAAAAGATGAGACAGAGACGACCTTCATGTTCACACTGATAAATTTGTCAAACGATATGGTAAGGTCACTTAGGTCAGTGTCGGGTCAAAAACGTACCCGTGCCAACCGGTTTCCAGATTACCTATCTTCGTGGTTTCTGGTACTTCGGCTGCTTTATGAGTTGTGAAGAACCATCTATTCGAGTCAGGATCGCCAGCTCGGAAATGAGGTGGTTGGTAATCGTCGGGTGTGTTGTCGTTGAAGAAAAGCTTGAAGTTTCCGTACCGACATTCTAAAACCATCAGTCCAGGAACACGGGGAACTCTCGAGGGACTCACTTGGCAATGTCTCCATCTGCGAAATTGTTGTAACCAACGTCTTAATCATCAACTAGATATCTAGTATAAATCTGAGCTCGAGGGATGTTTAAATTGATAAATACTTTGAGGCTGCGTTTCACATCACCCAGAGTAGGCAGGTTTCCCTGCTTGAGCGCATCCACCACGGGATCCCCATCCATACGGTGCAAGTTCATTTTGGACAGTTGATCCCCCAAAGACATAATGGGTACAACAGTATCTGTCCCCGCCACTTTATAGTACTTCATCATTTGTCAGCCTGAGAACGCAAGTGAAACACAATTTACTCAACCTGGAAATTGAAGGTGTATGCCTCCACAATGCTGCGAGACAGGCGTGAGCTGGACAACGATCCAGTAAAGATAACATTACTTGTTGGGGTCTTTGCTGTCCTATTGCGCAGACTCAAGCAATATCACATAGCAGGAAGTCAGTAACTAACCAGGTATACGGCAAAGATGAAGCGGCGGAGGTATTGTTTCTTGATAGCCTCGAAGATACCCTCCTCCTGGAAAGAAAGCACTATGCGGTGAATTTCGGCTGACGATGGTCTATATGCGTACCAAATAGTCCAAAATCCTATCTCCTTCGTTGGTGAAACCCCGCTTCAAGCTTACAATCGTGACACCGCTGATAGTTGTTCTGGTCGTCTGATTATCGAACGATCCGGCCGATAAACGGTCTACGGGATGGCTGTATGCGCGACTAATTGATCATGTATAAGACTTGGTACCCACGTTCAGAGAAGTTCTCGTAAGGTAACAAACCCCTGGAAAACGACTTAGCTGAAAGTACATAACGGTAGACATTGATTGAGCAAGTACCTCAAGTATGCAATGCATCCCAGGCCGGCTTTCAGAAGGGTTTCGACGTACTGCAGGCTGGTGGTGTTGCTGAGTGTCTGAAAGTACATCAGTCACGTCAGGATATTTCGTCGTCCGCCTCACCTGGACTTCACTACTAGTAGCTATGGATTGTGCCTGCATCGCGGGAGGCCGTTGACTGGGTGAAGATAAGGGGCAAGGACGAAAACGCCAGAATCTCAGACGCGACCGCGTTTTAAGCCAGCACGTGCCGGATCACGTGGACAAGTAAGCCTCTGAAATTTGAATCGCAAAAACAAGACTCGGGGCCCATAGTATGATGGTATCGCTTACATGGCAGGTCATCGGAGCATAAGTAGAAGTTTTCATTATTAAGCTGGCCCTAACAATGCGGTTATCCGACTCTCAAAACCATCGCTGCGAATCGGCATCTCTGGAGTGTAAAATGGATTTTTCATAACCGCGTCGGCATAGACTTCGTATACTTTCTGCAAGATGGACTCGGCAGCAACCTCCGATAGGGACGTCAGTAGTACGAACTTGGTGCCTTGGACAAGCTCAGCCTCGGTCTGTTATTAAGCATGAACGAAGAATGCGCACCTGTTGCTGTCAGGAAAATTGTCATTTTGAAAAATTCCCCTTCGATGACTTGTGCCCCAGAACTATACCCGATGGGTGAGAGTCTGCTGGTGATGGCATGAATACCGTGGAGCGTTCCGGCGAGCACGAGGTATTCATTGGAAGTCAGATGTGCAAGTCCATCTGACACGTTCTCTGACGGTCATTTTATCAAGTTTCGATGGGAAGATGAACACAGACCTGCAAAGTTGCGCTGATAGACAAGGCCACCGGCTTTGTTGATTATCTGCGACAGCGATTCAGAATGCGCGTTATTCACTAGATTAGCCTTACCCAAAGCCCAAAGATAGCCATAGCAAGTCAAGAGCAAAACATCGATGATATCCTCTGCAAGGACCTGCGACAGTGCAACTTGGTGTTAGATGTATCATCATATTCACACGATCACAGGTTCTCCCAATATTTACTACTCTCACCAAGTTGTCGAGCATGAGAGTTGGGCCTTTTCACCGTGTCGCATTCAGCGTATTTGCTCTTCTGGCATGGATAACACACTCGAACCAGCTCTCAAGGCTTGGCAAGAGAAACTTGGCCCAATTGTCTACCGAACAAATAATAGCCTTGGCAAATTCCCTGGACCCGGTCAAGAACATCGACACACGAAATCCAGACTCTCACTTGTCAAAGCTCCTGATCCCGCGCCCTGGTAAGTTTCCGTGTTTGACGGTTGCTGCATACATTTTATGCCCTGGCTCGCAGTTGGAAGCGACAACAACACTTTCGTTCGCCAATACATTACGGCTGCACTGAGAACTCTGAACTGGGATGTCGAAGAAGACACTTTCACAGAGTACACGCCATACGGTCAACATTCTTTCACCAATATTATTGCCACAAAGGATCCAACAGCCCTGCGAAGAATCATCGTTTCTGCTCACTATGACAGCAAATTCTTTCCTACATACCCAGAGAATCAGGTGCACTTTGCAGGTCTGGAGCGTTTACCATAATGTTAACGCCTTCTAGTTTATAGGTGCCATAGATTCTGCCGCTCCGTGCGCCATGATGCTTGACCTTGCCGAGGCCTTGAATCCGTTACTAGACGACCGGGAGCAACATCTTCTAGAAGGGCTAGACGACGACGATGACGACCTCGCCGAGACTACCTTGCAGCTCGTATTCTTTGACGGTGAAGAAGCATTCAAGGAGTGGACAAACACAGATTCGGTTTATGGTGCAAGGTGAACTAGTCTCATGACACTGGTAACTTGTTGCACTGCTCAAGCGCTAGTGAACCAGACACCTGTCCGAGAAATGGGCAACGACATATATTGCTCCCCATTCAAAACGGCGACTAATCGGCCATTCGATGACAGAAATAAGTGGAATTGAACATCTTGTTCTCTTGGACCTTCTGGGCGCACCTAATCCGTTGATCCAGTCGTGGTTTACTGATACTGCATGGTTGTTCGATTCACTTGTTTCTGCGGAGCGACGGCTACTCGAGTCCGGAATGCTTATGGATCCGGAAGGTGACGCTGCTTTCCGTAGTTTCTTTTTACCCCGTCGTGGCAACGAGTTTAGTCACGGCTATATAGCCGACGATCATGAACCGTTCCTGAGGAAGGGTGTGAGTATTCTTCATGTGATTCCACTTCCATTCCCTGACGTTTGGCATACATTGAGGGTAAGCTATGGATTACATGCATATCCTATAACATTTCAGTTTGATTTTGCAGGACGATGCAACCGCTCTCGACATATCGACCATGAGACGTTGGAACCTCGTCCTGAGGGTGTTCATCTCAGAGTATATGAACTTGAAGCCGGTACCGAGCTCAGTACATATGGGGAATGAACACATAAAACGCCTTGAATATGAACTTGTGAGCATCTGTTCATAGTCAAGTGTCTGTAATCTTGAGTTCAACGCGTGCTCACTCAGTAGGCTCACTCATAATCGTGAAATAGGAGTAGTCACCTTGCAAGCAAGGTCACTTGCCATCCCACTGGTGTGGATTCAAAACAAGGACATATGACCAAGAGATTCGTGATCTCGCTCGTTTGCAGTTTTGGAAATGTCAAGTAATCAGGATTCATATTACGGATCAGATCATAGCGGAAAGTGGGAAAAATCCTGAAATGGCGCTTTCTAAAATCTCATGCAAGAACTGGTTGAAGAGTCGTTGTACATCTTCCAGATCCGTATTGAAGGTGGATTTCGGATTTCGTCCTTCGTGCTCTAACAGTTCCCAGTATTCGAACTGACGATTATAAAACGCCTTGAATATGAGCATCTGTTGATAGTAAAGTGTCTGTATTCTTGAGTTCAACGCGTACTCAGTTACTTGATAGGCTCACTCGTAATCGTGAAATAGGATGCACTTGGTTCACTCTCAAGATAACTTGCGTGGTTTATTACATGTATGCAGGTAAGTATGAGTTGAGCCAGTATCCGCGATGCGCTTCTTCGTAATGCATTAAAAGGATGAAATGAGCGTACCCTCCCAAACGTCGCGTCATTTAGCCGTTATGAGAGCCTTGTAGTGTTTCATCAACTCAGAGGCATCCACCACGAGCTATCACGATCAATATAGTTTCCGGCAAACAACAATAGCAGTGCGCACCTGTTGCTTCTCTCGACCCTCGTCTAGACGACGTTTTGCTGCATTCATCATGTTTTTGCGTGACGTTCGCATCCGGGCTGACTGGACCTGGGCTGATTTACAGAATATCGTATATGCGGTAACCTGCCATGTTTATGTTTGAACGAGAGTACTCACTCGCTTCCTCTCCTGCTTGAACTACCTGCATACGCCAAGGAGCAAGCTCGTTCGAGAGGGAAGAATAGTTTGAGAATAGATTGTCGAATTTTTGCTGCGCTAGCCTGTCAAAAATACCTGCTAGAGTGACGCTAGATAGTCACTGACCTTGCTCGTATTTGGGTGCTCCTTTAGAACCCGAGACACTGCACACTTGCGAAGGTGTGACTCCTCGAGTTGGCCCAGTAAACAGAGGATTTCATCACTGCAAAGCTTCATACATGCCCTACCGGAGAAGTGTAAGGCCACCTACGCGTACGTATTTGTTTCCCTTGCGGTACTCTCTAAGTCCTCGCGCATCGTAGTGAAAGCGGAGGTGATCCTGACTTGAAACGTTTGCTCCGACTTCGACTTGTCTGCTATGCAGGCTCAATCTAAAGGTCCGAGCTAGTCTCTTTTGAAAAACACACCTTTTCCTGCTCTGTACGCATGTGCTGTCAGGGAGTGTCACTAAGACGAGAATAGGGACATACCGGATCATTGAGGTCAGGTCATGGTTTCCTGCGAGGTTGTAAGTTCGATCGATGATCGACCCGGAACAATGTCACAGCCGGACTTACTTCTACGGTCTGTTTGCGATAGTACATGAAAGCATTCAGCGCGCATTCACGTACATATATTGAATCTTTACCGTGGGCCATGACGGAGACTTGGAATGACGTAGAAATTCTAAGAGTCGAGAAGTGCTGAGTCGTCTATAGTACTAGCCAGTGCGCACGGGATCTGGTAGTAAAGGTGGCAAACCCCCAAGCCTCTCCAAGCACTCCAATACCAGGCCGAGCCCGATCAGGCCAAAGCTCTGCGACCCAAATTCTTCTACAGTGGATGCCCTTTCAAAGCTGAATGACCACACATCCCACGCAACACCCAACTTCTCCTTCAGCACATCATCTGGGAGCCCTTCAAGTCTTCCAACGAGTTGTCCCTTGACGTCCTGGACAAGGAATCCTACGCTCTCCCTCATCGCATACAACCTGCTACTTCGATATCGCCTCTGCGGACATTTACCCAAGATAGTCCCAATCACAAGCTCTTCCTCGCGCAGTCGAGATCCAGCTACTGGAGATAGAGTATAAGTACTCGCCATGTACGTCAGCTCTTCACAATATGTTGTATACAGGGAATCTATCCATGTCGGCCTTGTTCGGTCGGACAAGCCTGGTAGGTGACGACGGACGAGCGGCTTGAGGACTGTGAAGATTGGATGTGCCTCCGTTTTGCCCTGATGTTGCGGAGGCGCATTTGGTATGTCCTCCAAAACGATACCTCTGAAGAGATGACCAAGTGCGCGCTCAGATACGTAGTAATCTGAGGACCGAGGAGAATCTTCGTCCGCCATGTCCCAGTCAGGCTTGAATCTGATCAGCGACCTTGGCATGTCCTTGATATCTACTTTGTTTCCATTCTTTGGATAATCCACAGCCCAGCTATGCATCTCTGCTAATTTGATGCAATCCGGATCAGCTGTTCCGTACTTCAATGTATCAATGTCAGCTCGGGGGAAAAGGCACAGCACTGTGATATTACTTTGGATTGATCTGTTTGCGATGAAAGCTAAGTTAGTAAGGTTTTCCGTACCATGCAACTCGTGACTTGCCTGCAATTGTGATGTGTTTCTTTGAGATAAGTCCCTGTAATCCGTCTGCTGAGCAGCTACGTTCGAAAAAAGAAACAGAATTTACATACCACTACATCCGAATTGATATATTCGACAATGAAGTCGCATACATCATCGATCGTACTGGGCCTATCAAGTTTGAAGGTTTCCATGGGTGCATAGGAAGCAGGGTCATAGTGTTCGGGCACCAATAGATCGCCATACTGGATGACTTCATACATATCACTGAAATTCCGGATTGTGCTTTTGTCTGTGATAGAGATTGAAAATTCATACCCGTCGAGATCTCCTCCTCCCAGTCCGTTCGGCAATGACCAACTTCCTTTAAAAAGGTATTTACACACGAGAAATAAAGTTTCAACTGTGATTATACTTACCAGTGGTTGGAAACACGACGACATTCTTCATTTGACCGAACAAACACGGTCGATCTGTTGGGGGCTTCCCAATAGCATATACACGTTGTACTATCTATCCGTCAGCGAGTTGAGCCGTACGACGCTGAAGAGATGTCTCACCGTCCCCGGGATGGATGACGGGGCTTCTGGATATGACACACATCCCCTCGAGATAATGAGGTTCCTTGTCGTCAGGGTTTTGCACGCACGCTTCAAATTGATGAAGTCACTGCCAGTATCAGGGATTGGACTGGCACGTACCAAATATCTTTCCCTGAGGTAAGCAAAACACATTCTTCAGACCTTCCTTCTCGTATGCCGGGCCCTCGTCCGCGACCCCAACAAGCATATAGCTATTAGGGATCGGAATACGTGCCTCGTGCTTCACTTCGCGCAGGACATGATTGACGGCGCACGCGCGGAGTCGTGCGAGAAACGGTGTATCTAATTCCTTCTGCATGTGATTGGGCTTCAACTCTAGTCCCAACGCATTTAGTCTTCTGATGATCTCGGCAAGCCGGTAGTTGTAACATAGCTGACGAGATTCAAGTAAATTTGCATATAGAACTGCTGTATCATGGGCCATGCGTGCGTTGGCCACGGCTTGCTTTTGAAGGCTGATGAAAACTTCTTTCGGCACACCACGGTCTTCGAGCACCATCACTAGCGGTCTATCAATAAGGTATTTAGAAGATCTGTATAAGTATGCAAAGATAGACACAAACCTGTTCAGGTGAGGCTTGTTGGGCTTGTAGATAGCACGAGCTATTTCTATCGTTCCATATTCCTCCCAGGGTACATCAAATTTTTTCATGGAAGGCCGAATACACATGTGGGTCCCTTCTAATCTCGGATCCACAGAGACCACACCTTTGCATCCCAAGAAACGGATCTGATACTGTACAGACATCAAACGAGAGTAATTATGATCCAAAGATGCAAGACTTACGGCAGAGGGAATGATGGAATTCGATGGAATGGTGGGATTATCTTGGCACAAGGCCGTGTAGATCTTATCTGCCAACCCAGATGATATCGTCCCAACACCGTCAGTGAAGTTAATGCCATTCTCTTCGATGTCGGGAATTTCAGACCACTCGTCCCTCCCAATGCGGACGGACGGATCTGTACCAGAGAAAGCTTGCTACGCAATGGTCAGCGAGTGGTGACTGAATCAGCGATTTGACCCACCGCCATCCGAGCACCATACTTGGATGGACTCATAATAACACCACTAAAGTCTCCAAGGGATTCGCGAATGCTCCGAGCAGTCACCATCCCCTTTGATGGGTGACGGAACGCGTTCAGATACCAGACAGCATGTTCCCTAAGAGCCGAAGAGGAATATCCCAAAAACTCGAAGTGCCTTCCAGCAAGATCAAGCCCCTCTTTCAGAAGTGTACCAACACGTTCCTGCAGATAAGCTGCACCATCGACGTCTCGATTCCATCTATACGCAAGACGATCTTCGTCGCGGAAGTCGACACGAAGGAAACGATCCTCGTAACCTTCATATTCCCGTATGACTCTATTAGATTGAGTCACGGTAGGCCCTTCCAGGAGCAGCCGGGTTGGTGTGACGGTGACGTGGTGACAGAAAAAGCGACCCCTGGAATGGGAATTTCGTGAATGCTGAGGCCTTTTCTTTAGGACTTCTTCAAAACATTTGAATACACGCTGCCCCAAAGGGCGACGGGCAGCAAGTTGCGCGAAACGTCGCATGATGTCGCCTGCTGCGTCCCCGGCGTGGAGAATTAGCTTTTCAATGTGTGGCCGAAGTTCCAACACTTCCTCCGTGTTTGCGGCGCAATTGTGTAGAAGGGCTTCGATCTGAAACGCAACTCGCCAGTTGGAAGCCAAAAGCGGCGTCCGTAGCCACATCGCAATCTCGTTAAGCTTCTTGCGGCTGAAAAAGTTTCTGCGGCCATTCGCCTCTATAGTCACTCCTCGCCTTGGAGGGCGCAGAGACGAGCCTGTGCGGCAGTAATTCTCGAATCTCTCCAGAACATCTCCAAACTCGTCGGCATCGAATAGTACGATGCGCAGCTGATGTGCATATGAGGCAACGGCTTCGTGACCTGCATTCAGGCCTCCCACGCGCTTGCGATATTTGCCTTCTCGCTCACGAAATATTTCCTCTCTGTGGAACTCGGGTGGCGTGAACAAATCAAAGCAGACATCTATGCATTACTATTTGTCAGAAAGAGCCTGACGACGACAACACTATTACCTACAAGGGTGTCCGAAATCGTGTCCCATTGCCATCTTGTTGATACTTGAAAACTTGATGATGACATTGTAAAATGTATCTTCCTGTATCTGATCGCCGATCTAGTAGGAAAATCCAGGGTTGAGCTTCAACTCGAATACAAGCCAGCCTTACCTGCACTCGAAGACATTTATACTCATACTCGAAGAACAGCCAGCCCATACTCTTCTCGCGAAGGTTTTGATCCCATTCGATCGAGAATGAACGAGGGTCCTTTGGGTTCGCATTCTCTGGATGATGGAAGGTACCTAGAAGCGGAAATGAAAAATGTTATTGATATTTACTTATAGTATGATACGCACCTATCTGAAGATGCGCGACGAGAAATGGAGCGCTGGTGTCGTTGATGTTTCGTTGACGGTCTCTCGCGATATCCGGATTGACGAAGGGGGCCTTTTCGAGCTCGAGGGCCAACCCCCTTTTCACCGAGCTTGCGGTATTAGGAAGGAACCTGAGCCTTTTCCCCTTCACCAGTACGCTGATATCACCCTTCTCATTGAGACGCTTAAACTTCTTCCCCTGTGGCTTGGTCAACGTGAATGTCCCAGTGCCATCATTTTGCACCCCGCCCGCTTTGCACTTGTTCAGTTCGACCTTGAAATTGGGTAGACGTTCCTCGGGACTGGTTACAAAAAGCCCGGGACAAACATGGAGAACTTGTTTTGCGATCTCTGTGGTTACCTCCCATTCATCGGCTTTGAAATCGACACCTTTGATAAAAAATTCCATGTTCAGAAGCGAGGTAGTAGTGGGTGGATGTATCGGACTCAGAGTGCTACTCGGATGAATTCAACATCATGGCCATCGATAAGCATTTATTATATTTGCGACCCGTGGATACCTTTCCTTTCTGGAGGACGCAGATCCTCTTGAAAAAGCCTGTGCTACAAAGACAAAGCAAAGCACAGCTTATAGCCGAACCTTAAACTAGACAATTCGAAAAAACTGCTATCGGCACTAGTGTATTATGGTCTCCCGGATGAGCGCTACATCGTGACAGGCAGTATGACGGCGCTATCTTCACTTGTAGGGTATACCTGCACAAAAGGATAAAGGTCAATTGATAGCTTGGAATCCAATTACACGAACCATTTTGAATCTGTAGAATCGGTGAGAAAGGAAGTATTACACAAGTCAAGATGGCTCACTCGTTGAAACTCGTCGTATGCGGTACTCCTGAGATTTTCATGTGCGTTCCGTATGACACCCACCATCCAGTCCGCAGCTTGACGCTCGTTCAATCCAAGAACAAATCGATCCTTCAGCCTTTTGATGGTTACCTCTCCCTTGAAAGAAGGCAGACCAGTGCCCAACATAAGCTGCACTGTGCTGACCAACTGATCCGCATGTGGTCGTAGAGCAAGGAAAGCCTTGACAGTCAGTTGCTGGAAGAGTTCATATCCTTGAGAATGTCGGCCGCCCATCAAGATCACCATTTCATGATTGAGTTTGAAGGAGTTAGGCTCAAATTTGACACCCTGCATGGGAGAATAAACGACGGATGACTATATGGTATGTACTGAGAAGACTTACTCCAGGTCGTAGATATCACAAACCAAGCCATGTCAGCATCTCTGGCTATATTGAAAAGGACAAACTTATCTATGTCGAACAGGAAGCCAAAATCTTGATGGACGTATCGTAAGCGCCATCATTGATACTGTTAGCATCAAGGAAACTGACCTATATGTACGATGTGTCCCTCGCCATCTATCATAATGTTACCATTGTGTCGATCTTTGATCTGCAAGATATAACATGTCACAGAATACGCTGCCATCGACTGGATAAAGTTGAGACGAGCTCTCTGAAAAGCGACAGTCTCTTCTCCACCATATTTGGAAACGAAAAAATCGAGGAGATCATTGACTTTAGCGCGGCCCATTTCGTCCCGGGAAGTGGCGTTCGGTACTACATCGATCACACCGCACTGTTACGGTCCCAATTTATCGTTTTAACCAACCTGAGCAAAGCAAAACTTACCCCGGGAGCAGTGGCTGTGACTCTATAAGGGAAGAGGTACAAGGTCAAACCAACGCTAGTGAAGATGTTCTTGAACATCGCAATGATCTGGAGCGCAAGGACATCCTGGCGGCAGTCATCGCCTACTTTGAAAATAGCTTGTTGCCAGACATCGAATTCTTCACGTTTCTCGACGTCAGAAGCGTTCACCAGCGCCTCGGGATCCGTTTCGATGACAACTCGTTCCTTTCTTACTTTGAACGTAGCCATAAAGGGAGCCTGAAGAACGATCAATATAGTCGTCTACATCGCATCGAGGACGAAAGCAACCTTTGCATGACTCTGTAACGGGCGACCAGATAATTTGTCGACGTCGACGACCTTCCCGTCGGGGTTACTAGGAAGGTAGACACCAACGTCAACAGAAATTTTAGCCATCTCTTCGTCGATCTTGGCCTGGTGAGAAGTTACATTATGCTGAGGAGCAAGAACGAAAGAAAGACTTGCCTTCTTTTCGGGCTTTGGCCTCTTTATGTACGGCCTCAGCTTTCCCGATATCGACGCAACTTCTTGGAAAAACTTGAACTCTCTGTCATAAAACGACCTTGCTTCCCCTGACAGTGAATCGACCACCTGGTTGGTCATCTTGTCGAGTATTGGTTTCATAGGATCTTCCTGAAAAAGTAGACGCTCAGAATTGCTCATGAAAAACACCTACTATACATACTATTTCTGCTGTGTCGTCTTTGAAGCAGTTCGCCCTCATATTCCATATAATTTGATGACAGAATAGCTGTGATATCATCGCCGTTTCAAGAATGAATCTGGCAATATAACCTATAAATGCATTTCAATTTTGTAACTCTTCGTTATAGACAAGAAGCTTACCCAGGTCATCGAATCGTAGAGCCTGGACAATTTGCGGCACGAAGAAGAATGTCAACTCGACAGGATGTTCTTTGAGAACCCGATGGGCGTATTGAAGCAAGTAGGGATTATTGTTATGTTTCTTCTCGAAGAATGTTATGGCAATTACTGGTGGAACGGGGCCCCAAAGCAGGATATGCTACCGAAATCATCAGCCTAGAGCCAGAACCCCATACAAAAGAGACAGAACCTTGAGTTCCCTCTTTTGATTCAGACGGGTGCCTTCATCAATCAGGTAGCGTAACCCTTCCGGTGTATGCAAAGCAGCACCGGGGTCCCTGCGAACAAGCTTCTGAACCTCAGCATGGGCTGCGGGACTTTTGAAGCGCTCCATCATATGAATGGCTATAGCTGGATCTATCTCCCACACGTCCCGTACAATGATAGCCCAGTTACTCTACTCAAGCATGAGTTAGCTGTATGGGAGCAGTTGAGCAGAATCTCACCTCAGGTACCATTCTTTCAAGAGTCCGAGGGTGGTCGTGACCCCTATCTGTGTAGTTGGTGGGATTTGCCCACACAGTAAGTCGGGATAACTCGTTTTCTACGAGCACCCGGAGCGGATGGATTATGTTCTTAAGACGGATAGCATAGACTATTGAATGTTAGCCTGATTCATGCAAGGTGATAATTGCACACACGGGAGTTCTTCGTGATTGACTGGGCAGGAGGTAGGCTGGATAGCGAAAAATGAGCTCGAATTGAGTCGGTCTCAAGATGCCCAAAAAACTCCGAGAGGACTCTGATGTCGGCATCCACCTGAACCCGGTTCGCCCCGAAAGACCATCTTACAAAGAAGGTCAACATCTGAAGCGCCAAACAGATAGAGACACCTACTGGGGCCGAACCGCAAACCATGCGTACGCGGTGCGATAAAGATTTTCACGTGTCGTACACTCAGAAAAAATATCCAGATTCGAGCTCTTCAATGTCTCAAATCCAAACAAAAGGAAGGAATATCGTAGTTCGCGGGCGAGCGGATGTGTACTGGAGTAGAGTGAGTGAAAGATTCAATATGTTCTGATGTTTAACCCACCTGAACATTTTGTATGCGTGGGTAGACCGTAGGATGAGTTGTTGCATAAGAAATATAACTGTTGATCGACGATAGCGAGCAGCTTGTAATCGACTGAACAACATCTGCAAAACAAGTGTATGTGGCAAAAGAAGACGTCGCGCGTGGGAGGTTGCATGGTCGATCTCTTCCTTGTCTGTGGGGCTGTATCCGATGGCGTCGCAAAGCGGGTCATCGTAGCTGTAGATGACGTAGTCAATGCAGGAATCACGAAAGTAGCGGGATAAAAATTCTGACTTCAGTGATTGCGAAAAAACACCCCTCCTGTCTCTCACTGTGGCAAACCAAGCCGCCAAAATCTCGCTTATCAGAACAACCTCTGTATCTGGCTTCTCCGCTATTACCCAAGTCCAAGCTTCAATGCCAGCAGCTATGGCAGATGGTGTGAACACCTCGAATGGCAGACTGACAAGGTAATGCAGGAGTGTGTACTCGCACTGCCGATCGTCAGTCACAGGATTGCATAAAGGACCATATTAGTACCTACCTTGTCCAACGCTATGACAGTCGCCGCACAACGAAATAGTAGGCGTTTGAGATCTTGGACAGTCAAAGTGCTTGTCTTCCCCAAGATAGCGTTCATGGTATCCCCCATCTTTTGCTTCAGGGCTAAGATGTCGGTGACAGTTGCATTCTGCGGAGGAACTTTGTCCAACACGTCTTGGGCTACATTGCGATGTATATGAGGCATTGTTTTTAGTTAGTTGCGCGAGACCACCTGCCTTTTCGACTAGCCAACCGTAGACCTGCGGATTCACCTGCAAAGTAACCTTTACTAGCAAGCTGGCTCGCAAGCACCTTTGCACGATCATATTCCCAGTTAGATAGGGAATGAAGGGAAGCTAAAAGTGATCAGAAACTAGGTGGTTACTGGTACTAGCGTCACTTACTCAGCTGTCGATGTGGCGGCCCGAAGGCTTTGGCAAATTTTTCTGCCATAGATGCACCAAGTTCTGATGTATCAGAGCCAGTAAAAAATTGTGCTGCAGCAAGGTATTTCTGTGAATCAGACATTATTTTGCGTCCTACGCGTCAGGATCGGAGAAGACGAACCTGGAGAGTTGACTGTAGCTCTATTGGAGCGCGACTCAAAGCAAGTTCGAACCATCTGCTTGCATGATCTTGCAACTGCCGAAGAATATCGTTTCTGACTCTGTAATCGTCTGTCAACTGCAGACGTATACCCGTCCGCTCAGAGTGGAATTCATATATGGGATTGTACTAAGATGGCAACGTGAGAACGCATAATCTTTGATCGAGGATAGTACTAACCTCGTCGAGGTATTCATTCTCACACGCACGTCTCAGGAGTGTGAGACACTCAAGAATTGCGTAGACAAGTGTCGCGTCACACATCAAAGACGGAAACGAGGTGATCAGACGATTAAGGTACCTCGACGCGACCTCACGAACACGAGCAATACGGTGGGTACTGGCGACAAGCAAGTTGCACAATTCCGAGGAAAGATCGTTGGGAAGGGCTTGTTCCGCAGCTTGGGTGTTCAAATCAGCACTGCACCCTCGGATTACCTGCTTGCTCTGTTAGTTTCTGCCTGCGCCAATCAAATAACAAAGCACACTTTGTCAGCGACAGCATCCATGCATGTATTCAGACCGTTTTGTTGATTCAAGCTTGGATTGGCGAAATAGGAAACCAGAGAAGAAGGTAAGCCAGCAGCAGAACGCATTGATTCTATGTCATGCATAGTCAACAAAAAGATGACTTGACCCGTTGATAACGACCGTAGGTCGCTAGCGCCCGAGGCAATATGTCGTGTAAGGTAAGCACGGTGCTTTGCCAGAACCTTGTAGCTGATTAACATCTTATTGCGTAGGGCCATAGAAGTAAAAAAAAAAACATACCGAGTGGGCGTATTCGTGTCTTACAACCGTACGATACTCCAAGTCGCTTACCGCATCCGATACACCCTCAAGAACGACACATGGTGTTTTCATCGCAATCTTTGCAAGCGCAGGCGACAGCCATGCCATGGCACTCTTCTCTCTGTCCTCCTCCCCAGAGGTAGTAAATTGGAAAAGAACACATAAGAACCACAGGTTGCGGAATAGATTGGTCAGCTCGGAGGTAGCATGGACATGGGGTGTGAAGTCAGCGTGACCCAGGAGAGCCTCAATGGGAAGAAGTAGTGAGGCGAGCTGTGCTATCATCTCTTCGATCTGACGAACCCCCCTGGCGTTAATAATGACGCCAGCAGATAGGGGACAACAGCCGACCTTCGAATTGTGTCCCGCAGGAGCAGCATTTTGGATTGCCACGCCTTTGTCAGAAAAGAGAGTAAGCAGTTCCTCCAAGTATACATCATAGAGATCAGGTCTTTTGTCGATTTCTCGAGCAAGTCTAGTCTGAGCTGCCAATACCTAATCGTGCCATAGTGAGTGGGAACTCTGAAGTTTTCACAAAATGATTAATCTACCATATTGTTGGAGAACCTAGGGTCTTCCGGATTTGCCGAACGATTGATAGCTGAAAACGCACGGATAATATCACCGAAGGCATTCTCAGGAGCAACCAAGGCTAAGTCCACCAAGTTGTACGCAATAGCTGCCTCGACGGTAGGTTCCGCACCAAGGAACCTTTGCAGCAGCATAGAAATTGTCAGCTTCGTGACCTCTTCCTTGTCAAATTCCAGAGCTAGCCGTGTCACAATGGATATTGTAGTGATACCAATAAGACGCTTTTCCTCGTCGGAACGACCCCGAAGACCCACATCTTCGCTTTCGAAGTCGAGCTGATCGGTAGAAGACGATAAAGGAGGCGTGTAAAGCGGATTGTGTAGAAGCTGCTGCGAGGAAGACTCCAAAATTTCCTGGCTTGTTGCAGCAATGTAATTCAGGAGGGAATACATGTTGGACATGATGGAATCTTCTCCTGGGGCCAGCTGTCCAATAAAATAAGCGAATATTTACTATAATCTAAATAAGTCTCACCTTGATGCATAAACCAAAACATTTTGCTGCGGCCGTAAGCGGTGGTGGAGAGCGGTTTTCGTCGCTGAAAGCGAACTCGAATATTGGGAGGGGAGAGGTCACGAAACGACGTAGGTGATGTACTAGCTCCTTCGCGATGTCAGGGAAGCTCTGGACAAGCACAGTCATTGCTTTGAGAGCCGCCTCCTGGACCGAGTTGTCCATTATTGGAGTCTTGTCGCTTAAAAGCAGACCAAGACACGCGTAAAGATCAGGATCAAGCTCTCCCAAGGCAACGGAACATACAGATGCCAATTTCTGCGAAGCAAAATAAGATCATTTACGTTCTTGGAGAAAACGAGACGTACTAAGCTTTCGGACATCGTCTCCCATGCATAGGTGTCAATGTGAGGCTCTGTATCCATATCCTGTATCTGTACCAATAGATCTTTGAAGCATTGCAGAGATCCCCTTGTAGTAGAACGCAAGGCATCTTTCGTCAACCCATCCTCCATAGGCAACTTCTTCGCAGCCCTTTTCATCAAACTCAGCCAAGCCTTGTTGGCGGCAGCAGCTTCTTTCAGCGGCCCCCGATACCGGATACCCTCCGCCGAGACGGTAACAAGTGCTTGAGCAAGCACAGTCCATTGTAACTCCATGACACAGCAGACAATAAAATAGCCACTCAAAGGCCTCCCAAAGTTGATGTAGCGTGTGATGAAAGCATGACAGAATATAAAAGTCTTTGGTGAGTCTTGACTTTCTTCGGCTTCTTCATGAATATCGAGAAGGAATTGGTTGATGCATTCAAGAATGGGATCCTGGACTAGACTGGCAAGAGCGTGTGATAGAAGTTGCCACTGTGACATTGTCCAAGGAAAGAGCATCGAGGTGATTGCACGATAGAGGCCGTGTACAGACGGAGTTAACTGTGTCAACACCTCAAGCGCTAACAATATTAGTCGATGATCCCAAACTCAGAATAATCGAGAATACTCACGGCTCGCTTCCGGGAGCTGTTGCACTACTTGAGCAATGAATCGTAGGATAGCATCGACTGCACAATCCACCCGTTCTGGGTGAATGGAACAAACTCGTAGGATAGCAGAAACCGTTGTGTATACAAGCTGATCCGGAAGTGCCCATTCTATAAGAGGAGGATAAGAGGTGAAGAGATGGAATGGTAGACATGCTCACCATCCCATGACAGAGATTGGTCGTAATCAATGTGAGGTGCGTCGTCCAAAACATCCACGAGAACCGTAATCAACGTATCAACGTCATCTTGAACGTTCTTGTCGGGAAAGTTTGCAACCATTTCTCCGAATGCGATATTGCAATGTGCCCGAGTTTCCGACTTGTAAAAATGATCAGAAAATAGGGTTGGGGTTACGATAATCATAGTGCGTACCATGTATATCCTTGGACTCGTGTTCGTGTCTAGAGTCCCACTGTTTGACTCGTCGTTATCCCGTGGCGTACATTGGGCTTTGGATTGGATGAGGTGCTGAATGCTCAGGGTGTCATCTCGAGTGCCTGGCTCCTGCGTAGCCAAATCAGATAGAATGTGTTGTCGAATATTGAATTCCAGACTAGCTAGAAGTGATTAATGTTGGATGGTTGGACAATAGCAGAAACAAACCAATCCATGACTACTTCCCTCGTCTCGTTGGAGAACTGCAACGTGACAACGACAGCTGGAGAGGAGCCCGAACACTGCCAACTACTTTCTATACTTGCTTACTATAATTGGAAATTGCACGTGCACGCCCGCACATGGGCTTTTACTTTCTCTCAGTGTGAGAAACGTGAAGGCGCTATAGCCAAGTGGTTACGGCGACAGATTCGAATGAACGCGATATCTGTTACTCTTCGAGTGCGCAGGTTCGAATCCTGCTGGCGTCGCTTTTATTATCACTTCCCAGTTTTTTTTGGGTGCCAGCCATTAAAAAAACCCGTCTATTTGGATCAAGTTCATCTCATATTTCTTTTACGATCCCCCTTCCATATCGTCAAACAAAATTTGGATGAAATCTGGCAATCGTTGAAGCAACGCACTCATATGTCACGTGGCTGTGTTGCTTGCTTCAGGCCACGACCACTCTCGAAGGCATGCATATGACCGCGCTCAGTAACATCGCGTTCTGGGAGATCCTGAATGCCAAAGTCTTCGATTCGCGTCTTCAAAACTTCCTGGGCAATCTCGGTGATCTTGGAGACCGACTCATGAAATACCCTGCGACACCAGCCCTTTCATGTGGCCTTTTTCTCGTCTTCGTGTCAACATGCTTCTCGGTGTCCTCGCGACCATGGATTCGGTTTCGAAAAGAAGACCAAATTCACGCCAGGTCTGCTCTTCAAGCTCTCCTCAGTGTCTTAGTGCCAACGTGCTCGCTTTGGTCGATCCACTACATCGAACTTGCGAGCGTTCTCCGTTCACGCGTCGACATACCTCTTGAAGTGATCATCAAGGATATGGTCGACGGCGTTATCGAGTTTCGCAACCCGATCAACGACTTGGCAAGCCTTGTGGGTTTAGGGACAACTGTAAATGGACATACCATACACATAAGCGTTGATTGGATGTGGTGGATCGACTTTTTCGAGTGGTGCATGTTTGTCGAGGTGCGTACTATGCATTACTTCTACGAGATATTCGAGTTACACAGATCGGGAAGTTTAAGTCAGGTACGTATATGCGGTGATCCAAACCATGTTGTTTCGTGTCTATCCACTGCATTTCAGGCTCTTCCTTGTTCGGCTCGTCACGATACACGTCAAGGCTATCTGATTGGCTGCACAACGATGTGCTTCCGGACTCAGCTTCTCCAACTCTCTCCTTGACTCCATTCGCTTTGACTTGGAAGACCTCGTACCCTCTGTTGTGTCTGGACCGACTTCCTCCGGGCATCCTTCCCTCTTTAGATACAGGTTCCAAGGCGATACTGGAGTTTACGGCTTTCTCCCCGTCTCTTCGGACATTAAGCACGGAACGCGTCGTTTCTGCCATTCCTTTCATCATCTCCAACTCAGGTCGCCGGCCACGATCCCTTGTGTCTGTCCTTAAACAGCTCACTACGTCACGCGGCTCTAACCTGGTCATTGCCTCGGTTTCAAACGTCTCTGCTGACTATGAACGTGCACTGCGTCGTGTATACAAGTCACTCTCCGAGGACCAAAAGATCCGCGAGGCGTGGGTGGAGACTTTGAGTATCAAGGCGTGGCGTCGGGACATGTTCCTCGTGGCCCTTGAGACTGCGCTTGTGCGTCGAGGGTGGATCGAAAGATGGGCCGTTCAAGTCACTGTTGCGTAAGAGATCTTGTTCACCTTCTAGTGTTCATGTCCCCAATCCGCATATTGTCATCATCATTCTTGGACTTCCTACATAAATTGTTTGACTACATTGCATGTATTTCGCCTTTTGTTATTATGCACTAAATGATGTCGATCCAAACCATTGACTATGTAGAGTCTTGCGAAAAGTATAAAAATAGAGAGGATATTTGAATGACAGTGAGTGAATCCCAATATGCTAGACCCAGCCGCACATACTTTCGCATTGAGCAACCTCTGGAAGATTGGGCTTGACACCATGTAACGTCAAACAGTAGTTTTGATCCTTGTACCAGCATACGGGCTCTGAGCTAATCATAGCTCCAGCATATGTATAATTTACCTCTTGCATCTCCCTGTTCCGTCTAAAGTTCCGGATCTAAACAATATCCTGCAGGTCCGATATTGAGAGCGGTTGCCTCCCATGTGTTCGTCGACGCGAGCTCCCAGATGTTACAAGTGGCCGAACCCACATTCTCACGTGTCCGTGTTTTGTTGCCGTCAATAGTGCGCGAGGAAGGAATGTCAGGCAGCTCAGCATGTCAGCCTCGATATGTTTAACCTGAGTGATGTTGGGTAAACAAAAATGAAGCGTATTTGATGGCATACCAGAACTGGCTGGACTATAGAAACTTCATTTCTAGACGGTGCTGGATGATATCTAGGTGTTGAGAGGTGAGGGGTTGAGGCAGTGGCACGACGATATGCTGCGGCTAACGAGACACTGGATGCCATCGAAACACGCGCCTGATGACCATGTTGAAGTTTTGGCCTGTGAAGCGTACCACTAGAGAAGTCCCACTGTATTGGTTAGGTTAGAATCAGTGCGTTTCAAACATGTACACAAGCAGACCAATATTAGTTTGTTGTCTTCTCCAACGCTGCCAAATCGGTATGTCCGTCCGTCACATTTTGGTGCATCAAATGCCACAGCAGACACGAAAGATGAATGCCCTTGACATCTAGCTACCACACGCTGCTCCCATGGAGAAAATATCGTTAAAAGGTCGTCTTGTCCGCCCGTCTGTGAGAAAGTTGCCAAATAAAATGAGAGCTAGTGAGGTGTAGTGCAAAGGATATATAAGTTACCAGGATAAGCCGGCCATCGGGCGACCATGTGACAGAGGTCAATGCACCGAAGTACGAAGCATAACAGTCAACTAGTCTAGGATGTCGTCGACGGGGGTCAAGGGAAAGAAAAGGTAGACAGCTCACAGTTCAGCAAATGCGTCGATTACTCTCAAGCAGCCATCCTCTGATATGGCAGCGACATGTTTGACGTCTGGGGAGAATGCGAAATCTAATCAAGGTTTCAGGAAGCTCGCAATCTCGCGGACAAGGGACATACCCACAACGGCGCGCTTACTCAGCCTCCAGTGACTAACAGGATTTCTTGCGACCCCCTTGTCTGCTTTCGCACCACCGTTCATATTGGCTTCGGGATGCCAAGGTGGCACAGTAACATACATGGTCATCAGTGGGTCCCACTCTCCCGTTGGCTGTGACCGATTGTGAGGAAAATGTGGATTGGGTGGCAGAGATGGTGTCGATGATTGAATGGCGGGCACTGTCACGCTGAACACCCCATCATCGCGTTCCTTGTCGTAAACGATCATCGTACCATCTGCATGGGATACAAGGAAGAGCGTGGAAGATGCAGGGACCCAGTGTACTGCAGTAC
>JBBPOJ010000015.1:0-70141 GCA_038091395.1 Leccinum rimulosum
ATGGGAATTGCCTGAGTAGGCAGTGGCCTAGATATCGCAATAGGGACCTGTAAATCAATTTAAATAAGTGCGAGTAACAAGAGAACATACTGTAAACGGGCATCTTCTGAGTCACTTTTATCTCCATTGGCATCCACCAGGCATAACTGGTACCACCGAGCGACGCTCTGCTACACTGACTGAGTATTACCGACATATTAGAATGATGAAACCAACCCCTAACACCACAAGCGTCTGGCTGTCAACAAATCGTACTTCCAGGATCTTGTCAACGCCCTCTGGCCGGACACGCGTAAAGGACTGATCAAGTACTCTTCCGTTCGTTCGAAATTGAAAGATCTGCGTGCAAATTTGTGAGCTCAGGGAAATTGCAACGAGTGTTTTCGACATACCACAACCTCTACTTCAGTCCAAGCAAGCCCCAGTACTCCATCTCTTGCCACGACATATTGACTACAAAGACCTAAACTGCGAGGTGTAGAAGAAAACGCAACTTCACCAACATCGTGTTCTTGACCAAACCAAAGACGCGAGAGGTCTGTATTAGGAGGAGCTAGCTCGGGCGTGGCTCTGTCTGATGGCTCTCCAGGTGTAACAGTCTGGAAGCTTAGGTTTCCAAGAGATTTGAACGAGTAAGGCGTGGGTTCATGCATCGAGTTTGAAGAGGATGACGTGGCGGAGCGTACGCGCGCTGAAACCTCGAAAGGAGAGACGACTGAGAGTGGCCTGGCAACCACATGATACTCGCTGCTGACGTAGATCAAGCACAAAGAACCTGAAAGGATGATAGGAGAGATGGCGACAATGGATAGAGACATGACCTACCATCCACCTCATTGCGAACTATGTCGGAAGCCTCGGCGAAGCCATCGACCTGCCAATCACCCAACGGTTCAAGCCGTGTGGGGTGCACGCTGTGAGGATCCCCGATGTGGAGTTCGAACAACGAATAACAGGCACGCATCCCCTCACTTTCATCGGGTGATTCAGAGAAGCCAAATATCTCGGAATAGGGAGGTCGACATGTTGCACAAGCCAAGATGAGACTGGTCTTCTTCAGAAAGTGGTTGAGAGAGGAATGCGCGAGTGCCATGATGAATGCTTACCTCGTCAGTCTGCACTGACCTCAATCGCGTCCAACACGACATATTATGCGACTGTGCACCCTTTCTGCACCGCGCTGCTGCGATACATATACCATCAAGCGGATCGCACACGGACAGGTCACTTGAAAAAGAATGAGCATGTTTCATTCCTCAGATGCACGAGCACAATACCCTGATTCCTGCAGTGACACCAGCAAATTCGTTCCCTCTGGAATGACAAGATCTGTAACTCCGTGTCCTAAACCACAGCGGGGCGGTAATATATGAGCAATTAACGCGATACACTCTTCTTCGCCTTTGTTGTTCAAGGTAGGGAACTGAGGTGAAGACGGAGAAGAGAGCGACCTGGGAGTAAAAATCGGAGAATTCGCTGCGGATAACAGAGATTTGGGGTTTTCATGTCCTTTGCTTGATCCCGGACTAGCCAGCGAGAGGGTAGACGGTGAGACAAACGGGGAAGGAGAAAGTGGTGACGTTCGCTCGATAAACACTCCTTTCTCGAAACCCGGTAATAGCGTATCCACGATGCCTCGCTCGCGTATAGATTTGTTATTCTTCAGGAGATCTTTGAGCCGCTCCGTCTCGTCCTCGAAGTCAACGATACCCCTCGACGCTTGCACCTGCTCACGGGATACTCCAGAAACAACACGAGAGCGAGCAGATGGCTTGATGAGAGCTTGGTTCAAGGACAGAGAAGAAGGAGAGTTCAGATAACCCGAGTGTCGACGGGAATGTGACTGGGACTTTGGAGAGGATGGCGGAGAAGCAGTGCGAGGACCGGAAGGGGCGGTCGCAGTTGTGGTAGCAAGGTGTGTGCGAGATAGGGATGGGGTGACCATTTTTGAAGCGGGCTCACCGGTGAGAGGGGTTCCGAAGAGATATATTGAACCGAATTTCGCTCCAACAGCAGCTCCAAGAGATCCCGATGATTTATCTGAGCGCCAAGCGACCATTCTGGTACATGGTTCATCGATGAAGCTCTGTTCTGTCGCATTTGTCTGAGAACCAAATTGTTGGGCCGTCGGATGTATACAGGACGGAAGCGTCAGTGACACAAGCATATTGGCCGGGAGTAGACTTCAGAATAAGCCAGATAGAACGCCACCTGTAAATTCTCGTGGCATGCACTAGCCTAGGGCTGTTGAAGTCTCACTCGTACATTTGGGAAGGGGGTTGGTCGGAATAGCCGGATCCGGCAGGTGTTTGTTTGTTTCCAAGGCCATTGCCAAACAACCACTTGCCTGATTCGGAATCAGCCCAGGTCACGTCTGGACGAGTCTGTGACTCTGCGTCAAGTGTCTAGTCCACAAGTGATGCGCGTGCTTTTATGATAACATACGTCAGTATGATTATTCCAGTGCTCGGTTGTTAATTGAATTACCCGCAGGTTCATCCTCCTTCCTGTGGCACTACATGTCTCAAATATCCCCGCATCTAATTATACGAATCTCATATCAAATCTCTCAAAGACGTTTCACCATTTGGTGTTTAGAACGGTACAGCACGTCTAGAATATACTGTCAGCATCTTCACGTCTGACTCCGAGTCCATTCTCATCACAAATGGAACGCCTTATTCCCGTTGCATTCTTCACGACCACCCTGACCATGGGAAACGTGTTTGAATTCGCACAGCTTGAAATGCGGCCATCGCACTCTTTTACAGGATGTCCTGCTGCAGACGTGCAGCTGTACAGGATTTTTGACACCCTCTCCAATGGAAGCTTGAAAGTTGGTATTCAAGGACAAACTTCCTTGGTACCCATTGATCAAGGGCATTTTAATCGACGAATGGCAATTTCGTTCATTCGGGCCGATATCCTTGCCCACGAGCCAACCAAATGAATTGTAGGAAACTATTTTAACTTTCCTCGCACAAGACATGTGCCTCAACTTGCGTCATCCAGGCGGAATTCACCGGTTTACCATGCTCCGCTTCTTGCGTCAAACGATAGTCTTCTCACCAAGTTCCTTCCGAACAGAAGCGTAAACCTCGTTCATCATATATGCATCCGTGTACCCTGCAGTCTTCTGTCTCTGCAATAGCATGCGATTTTGCAATCAAAATACACGGTATCATAACGCATGTTCGTATAAATACTAAGCTCATCGACTGCGTCTCGTGCAGCACAGCATTGTGGGCTTCATGTACTCCAGCAGGCACGTACTATGTACGAGCTCCACACATGCTACTAAATAGCTCACTTCAAGTTGTGGCTATCACCGCGTCTGGGCACGCGGACGCAATTCTAGCCACCCATTGGTCGTATTGCGCCACTCCTCGTGGAATGTTGCCTCCACAGGATCGTCTGTTTTGTGATCCTTCCGAACGCCTTTGTTGCTTGATCAGGCACTGTGGGGTTCGCTGAGATCTCGCGTCAGTGATCGGGTTTACAGCTTCCTTTCTTCAAGATCCAACCTGGGTGAGGCAGCAGATATGTCAATCAGTGGAGTCCGTTATCAGTGGAATCGTCAATTCGATCTGGCTAGGTCTCGACCAAGACAAATGAAGAACATCTAAAAGAATTGGCTGTGTTACTCTAGGTTGAAAAGCGGAAACGATCAATGCAAATGGAACAAAGACACCTTCAAATTCTAGGTAAGAAATTAAGTAGTCTGTAGTACTGTGGCATAACCAGTACTTTTTGGTCGAGGCAAGCAAGCCCAGTATGTAAGTGGTATAACTTAGACCCAAATGAAAATCCCCAAATTAACCCTGCCGAAGATAAAATAGCCGTTATAGATACTACGTGTCAACCAATGAATGCGCTCAGCGCGGCTGTGGTAACGAGGCTGTTGCAACAAAGTGTTCATCTGCGATCACGCGACTACCAAGGCGATCAGATTCCGCGAGGTAAAACAAAGCGACCAAACGTACATTAGCTTGTCTTGCATTTTGCTGTCTGCGAACTGTGATCTGGCAGTCCTCGCCCACCGCGGGGCTGGGTGAGCGTCGCACATCGTATGCCTGTGGGAGCTATTCAGCACATCAGGTGCCACGGACACAAAGGTGAGACTCACATTGAGCACGGCGTGTACAGGTCCCTGTTGCCTTTGTTTCTGCAGTGCGTACTCCATCTGGAGGGTGGGGTGAGCGCGCGAATACGTGTACGTGAAAGGAACGCACCCTCGCTTTACTATGAGCCGCTGCGTTGTAGTGCACCATGTCATGGGGTAGCGAGGACATGGTTGGAAGGGCGGCGAGCGAGTGAGTCATGGAAGGAAGGGCAACGAGGTTCTGTGGCGGGGAAGCGTTGGAGGAGCCAGAGGAAATCGACCTTTCAGACGGCGCCATAGAGGATGAAGAGAAGGTGCGTTGATAGTACTGCATAGGAGATCGACTTTTGTTGGAGGGACGTTACTCGGGTTTGATGGTATTCGAGTGGCTTTTATCAGTCTCGTCAAGCGCTGCTTGAAAGGGACCTGGAACGATGACGCTGGGGCTGGGCGGATATTAGCGAAGACGTGATGGTGGTTGATGGAAGATGAACGGGAATCTGGCATGACTCCTCGCCGTGGTTTATCAGCGTAACCAATCAAGGTTTACGGGGAGAAGGCAGTGTTCATCAAGCTTGCCTTGATTCTCCATAGATGTCCTGCACACACCCTATTTTGGGATCTTAACACGTTTTTTGCAGCGCAGCACCCGCATGTCACCTAGATTACCCTTGAATGGGACACCCCACGAGGCGAGCGACAGGTCCAGTGCAGGGATGATGATGCCCCACTCTGAGTGCTTCGTTTTTCATACATAATGACTGGAATATCTACGATACACCCTAGTGAGTCCAATCATCATTGCCAACATGTCAGATCTGCTACAGCGTGTGAAGTGGATGCAAACGTACAAAGGCATATTACACACCTCCAAATTGCACTGTTGCCGCGTGTCACGTAAGGCCGCAGCTGGCAACCTGATTCGACCATCCCAATATTGTCCCAGATGCGGCTTTCCAGAGGGCGTCAAACTGCAGACCCTCAGAGTGACGACTCCCATCATTTCCGTCGACGAGTAGCTCCTGCCCCAAAACAGATGTATTCAATTAAAGGAGAGTAGATGCGAATTTCAGCGGCGATTGCACGCTGTAGTATTCCAGTCGCTGGGGGAGCCCACGAAGTGACTCATCGACTTCCAATACCCGAAGTTGGCGCATAGCCATCAGTGCGTCGTGGAAGCGAAATGACTTTGAGAGCCACTCAGACAATCAGGCTAGACCGTAAAAGGGGAGGGCGGCTTACGTCTCGAGGCAAAGGGAGTGGGATCGTGCCAATATGACGGAGTTGGGGACACGCTTTTGTAATTGATCGGAATGCACCGAAAGCCAGGCCTTCTGGTAGGTGGAGTGCGCTCAGGGCCCGAAGAGAAGAAGCGAGATGAGAAAGTCTCGAAATGAATGCCAAAATGTCGACCTCGGAATTCTTGTCCAGGACGACTTTTAGATGTGCGAGAGAGGATCCTGTACAATGTGCTCCCGCGGCTGCCAGTGGACCATCGAATGTCCGGAGCTCGGGAAGACTGCCCGCTTCCAGGTGTAAGGGAGGGTCACTGAGCGAGCCGTCTACTGTGTGTAAGCTTTTGAGCTTATTTGAATTTCCAGGAACTTGACCAAGTGTGTGCCCCAATAAAAGAGGTGTCTCGCCTCGAGCAGTTGGAACGGGACACATATGGGGCGAGGTCGCTCAAGACCCACTGGCAGCTGTTAGCAAAGGTAGAAAAAGATACTCTAAGGAGCGCATTCTGGAGAGCGCAAGCTGCCAAGTGGACCAAAACTGCGCTGGAATGGTCACACCTGCTGTCTGGGAGGAAACAAAATGAGCGGACGTATGTACCCAGGTGGGTGATGGACTGACAGGCGTGGAAAGTGATTTGGACGTTCCCCGACATGATGACTACATACTTTGCTTCTTGCTTCGCGCTGAATAGACATGCACGTGAGACAAAGATCGTTGCGATGTGCCCATCGCGACAAACGTCGGGAGTGATGGCTAACGACTGGCATTGAAAAAGGCGCGCACGTCGAGAGAGCGCGCGTGAGCGTGACTTGTTTTTGTTTTTCTTGTTTTTGTTTTTGTTTCTCTCTTTGACCTCGACCATCAACGTTGTTAATCATGACCGCCGTCTCTCGCACTGATCTCTTGGCTTGGGTCAACGAACTTCTCCAGCTCAACTACACAAAGATCGAGCAGTGCGGTACCGGTGCAGCCTACTGCCAAATCCTCGACTCCGTCTACGGTGCGCCCGCCGTTTCGAATCGCGCCACAGATCGGTCATGTCATCAACTCAACAAACAACTTTCCAGGAGATGTTCCAATGGCGCGAGTCAAGATGAACGCGAAACACGAGTACGAATTTGTCGCCAATTTCAAAGTCTTGCAAAATGCCTTCAAGGCTAAAAAGATCGACAAGGTCCGTCCAAGCGACACGCACACTCGCCCATCTGCTTCTGCTCACGGTCGTGCGTAGCCCATACTCATCGAAAGGCTTGTGAAATGCAAAATGCAGTGCGTACACCCTCGCCCACTTTCACGATGGTCCCATCGTCACACTCGATCTGTGGCAGAGACAACCTCGAGTTCTTGCAGTGGATAAAGCGTTTCTGGGACTCAAACTATGGTGGTCAGGGCTATGACGCGGTGGCACGGAGAAAAGGTGCCCCCACAGACACCCCAGCCACCATCGCTCCTCTCTCCAATCCTCGAAGTAACAGCGGTCTCGGCGCAACGGGCAGGTCTGGCGGAAAGACACCCATCATCGGTCATCGTGCTGGTTCAGCGCAGCCAAACGAGGCGGTCCAGGGCCTCCAAGCACAACTCCGCGACATGTCCACTCACATGGAGGGCCTAGAAAAGGAGCGCGACTTTTACTTTGCAAAGGTACCCACCCCAGTTCGCCGCGCTTCCTTTACACTCATGCTTGTCTTCCTAGCTTCGCGATATTGAAATTCTCGTTCAACAAAAAGTCGAACTTCTAGAGGCGGCAGGACAGCACGACGATACCCTAAAGGAAATTCAGGTCATTTTGTATTCCACCGAGGTAATCGCACCACGTCTCGCGCACTTCCCTCTGCTGACCCTTCCCCTAGGATGGGTTCGAGGTTCCCGAGACTGCCGCGGCCGCAGAAGAAGAAGAAACGTTCTAGCCCACAGTGTACACCACCCATTCCGAGGAAACATCATCCACGTCATCTATCTTCTACCTTCACGGCTACCTTGTCACGCTCATTTTGGTTTCTACAGTAGTATCTTGTCGGTCACCTTTCACCTTTCTTGACCTTTTTGACCTTGTCATCCCTTTTTAGCCGGATTAGCCTATGTTCTCTTTCGTCGCTCATTATAATTGTTCGAAATCTGCAATACATCTCATAGACCCCACATCACGCTCGCTCAGCATATCGTCCGCAACCCATTCATCCGATTTTTGCATGTCTGCGCTTTTGAGATAAAGGCTACATTGATGCTACACAAGTATAGGTGGTCGTGACCAATCCGTCAAAGAAAGAGATAAATGTAAAAGCCGTCGTCGTCGTGAGGTCTAATTTGTCGTGCGACATTCCTACTTCTGTGTGTCTAAACCCGACACAGAAATCGCGGGTCGATCATCCATCTTGATATCAATAGAAGCACCGAACCAAGTATCATGCTTGATCCCGCAAGTGCGATGCTGGCTGTGTACGACCCATGTTGTCGCTGGATCAGTGCGCCTGCGATCGGGCCCCCAAAGAGTGAACTGCGAGGAAGAGACACATCCGGGATGAGATAGGAGGAAAAGAGACAGACGAGAGGAACGAAACGAGACGCACGGCACTGAGATGAGCGTGTATAGTGCGCCAATGCGCGCCCCAATCTCCCGAATATCGGATATTTGCGCCACACATGGAGTAACGACCGAGATGAACGCTCCAGACAAGACACCGTATAGAACGGCAAAGATCATGATGGCGACGAGGTCTTTGGCAAACATCCAAAAGACGAGACACAAGAGTCCGGAAAGGAAGGCCGAGGGACAGAGGAGATTAAATCGCCCTATCTTGTCGGATAACCATGCTGGAGCCACGCGACCGACGACCCCACCTGCATTCAAGGCTGACAGAACGCCGAATGCAGCGTTAGGTGAGATGTGCAGAGATTCGCTGTAATCTGATATGTAGAAATAAGGAGTGAACATGCCTAGGCGGGATCAGGGAGGTTTGTGCAGCACGACAGGCAAAGCGGGCATACCTAGGCAAAAAAAGAAAGAGCCCAAGACAAGAAGTATAAAACGACGGTCTTGAATCGTCCGCACATCCAAAACCAAACCCGACTTTTTTTTAACGGGGTGTTGAAGCCTCACAGTAAGAATCCCGACGACACAGAAGACGGCGGTCATCAGTGCTGAGACCCTGACTGACCATCCGAAACCAATTGCGTTGAAAAGGTAACGAAGCATGATGGGATAGACGACTCCCCCTAAGCTGCTTTGAGTAATGATTCTCACTGCAACGGACAATACGTTACCACAACCAGATCCAGCAGACACGATGCCTATAGCAGTAGCACGATATTCATTGAAGTGCGTCGCCACACATGCCATTGTCGGATAAAAGCTAGTTCACGGTCAATTGGCAGTTGAGCGCAAGAGTACAGAAACACACATCATCGCGACGCCGAAACCGAACAGGACACCTTGCGCGAGCAAATACTCGTAATAGTGCACAGAGACACTTGTCAGGACGAGGCTGGAAACCAGAATGACGGATCCAGAGCACAGTATTGGTGTAGGACCATAAGCATCAAAAACGCAGCCTATGGGTCCGCCCTGAAAAAAGGATAGTCAGCCGCGTACTTTCCTGGAAAGAGAAGGCAACGCACCATGAAGAAAAACGTCCACAGTTGCAACGAGCCTATCCATGATATACTGAACAACGATTTGGACGCGAGCTCGTGGGTCGAGTACCACGTTTGGAACGTTCCGAAAGCGTTGAGTTGTCCAAAGGAGCAGAACAAGATGAGGAACCCCCCAAAGACAGCTAACCATGCTTTGCGTTTGCTGTTCGCGTCGTCGTCTGTGGTGTGTATCAAGGGTGCTTCAGGTTGCAGGGTGCTATTCCGTGGAGAGACTTCGCATGACACCCCCTCGAAGCTCGACTTGCGCGTTGGTAACGACGACTGCTTTTCGATATCAGCCATTGGTTTAGTTGCCCCCGCTCGATGGAATGAAAAGAAGAGATTACGGGGGGAGTCGCAACCTGAAATCCGTTAGAAACCGTGATCTATAAAACAGGCCGCGGAACACATCGTCAGATCAAACTGTTTGAGCTGGATTCCCAAAGAGAGACATAGAGATACCTAATATCCACTCTGCACGGGGAAACACGGCCAGGCTCCCAGCGGGTTTTATACTAGACCGCACCACGAATCGGGCGGATCGAAGCACACAAGCCCGTTTCATTTGAAACAGGCAATCCAAGATTACTGTACTGCTTCAGGGCGGACTCTGGCAGAGCCCTGATCAGTTGAAGAATCAACACAGACGAGCCGCTGACTCCGCACGAACCTATGAGTGATGACCCTTGGTTTCCTGTGATGGACGGCGCGTCAGACCCACTCTTGGTGGTCAGTAATGGGGAAAGGAGCGCGGTGCCGGATCCCGGCGCTGGCTGTAAAATATCCTGTGTGATTGGTGTATGATATTTTCGAATCAAAATTTAGTATATTGCATCTCCATCGCATCCGCCATCGACGGAAGTGGAACGTTCTCGTAGGAACCCAAATCCATGCCGCCTGAGAAGCCCGCAGCTCGGGCATAGAGTGGAAACGGGGATCAATGTAATGCCCCACTTGTAAAGATTTGGGGTGCGCGGCGCCAACGAGGGAGTGACAGAGTCGTGACATGGCGAACGAGCTGGCCGTCAACAGGGGAAACGAGCTCCTCGCGAGGCCCATGAATTTAGTCAAGATTTTGGCAACGAGTTGTCCCGACGACCCAGGACAAATACAACGGGTCTAGCCGAGAACCCGGCGAAGTCGTCAGACGAGTCATGTCTGGTCGCCGACGACCCAGGACTAAGATAATTATAACCACCGACTCGGAGATATTGCCACCTGCTGTGGCCGCTCCTGCGGGAAATAAAACAATGAGAACAGCTAGGATCGTTGGATCCGATATGCTGACGTGCTTGGTTGCCTAGAACTCCTTTCAATTGACCGCCTTGAACGGGGTGATCCACGAGCCTATCGGAGGCGACCTGGGAACGGGATACCAGTGGTAAACGTCGGCACATCACCGTCAGACCGCCCATAGAGCCTGCAAAGCGCTTGGAGCATTGGTCTGCCTTTTACCGTATATACGTGGTGCTGTAACAGGGGTCAGACGGTCGAGGAAAGTGGAGGATCCAATCATAGCATTACTCCAGGATGACTATCCAGTCATCCCGTCAAGCTTTACACCGCCGCCTTCACGCAGTTTCCTAGCCTTCAATTCTCGGTAATGTTTGACGGCCCTCTCCCTTTCCTCCTCCATCATGGCTCGTTGAGCCATGCTCAACACATCTAACCGGGCCACATCATTCTTTGTCACACCGCGTGGGAGCTTCCTCATCATGGGAGGTTCCTGCGCGATATCGTTGAGCCGGCGCGGAGCGGAGGTCGAGAGCACTTGAAATTCCTTTACGGCATCCTGAGCAGTCCCCTCGTCAACGGCAGCGGTCGACGGTGGGTGCGAACCCTTTTGCAACTTGTCCCCGTGTTGGTCCCGCTTTAGCATCTCTCGCGCCACTTCTTCTTTCCGCACTTTGCGCGCCTGCGCAGATGACTGTAGCAGTGCAGTTTTGATGAGAGGCATCATGCTGCTCTCCACTCGTCTGCAGGGTAGTGCTCCTGTTGACAACCATGCACTTTCACACCGCGTTGCGAGCACCGCTCACCTGTTAAATTCGGGAACCGTTTCACCAGACTTGATCTTCAGCTCCGTTCTTTCACCACCACCGGTCCCGTCGGAACGCCTCTTTTTCCGTCGAGCGTTGTTCTCGTCTGAGTTACTAACTCCTTCGAGCTGGCGCTTCTTGCGATATTCTCGCCTGATTTCTCCGGCGTTCAGGACACGTGAGACTGACTTCGGAATAGGTTCATGTTCTGTAGAGATCTTGGGGGCCAAATCGGTTGCTCTAGAAAACGAATCATCGGACATGTTTTCTGTCAGTGAGGTGGCAACAGGATGCTGGACACTTGCGTACCGTCCAGCTTTCACTCGTTCCCTTTCCGGTCCTTTTTTCCGCTTATGAGGCATTTGACACGATAATGATGGAAGTGAAGGTCAAGGTGAGGAGAACCAGACAATAACAACGTTGTTCAAGCCAGTGTGGATATGAATCGATGACAGGCGTTCTCCATCACGTACTATGATGAAGTCCGAGTCATGCTTACATACATACTATTTTCGGATGGGGTCGATATTAACTCCATCTATTAAGCGCTCCGTTACGAACCACGATCCAGCGTGAAACAACGTATCATCCTAGTTCCAATATAAGCTACCTTCCGTGAGCGTCCACCTGCCCAGCACGCATACAAAGCCGACAAAACCCGCGAGGTAGGCAATGACAATGGCTATTTTCTTGCGGCGTCACAATCAATTCTATGAACAGGAAGGAGCGACTCTCACCTAATTTCCGGTCCGGTCTCTGGCTGACATCATAACCAGGCTGAGGGATGCCCATGATGTTGCAAAACATATGCGCTATGATTGGTGGAAAGATAGATCCAGTGCGAAGGAAGAGGTACGAGGAATAAAAACCGAAAAGACTAGTATAGCTGAATTGAAAAACTTGATCACATCGATGTAGTCAGCAAGGTGGTTGATTTCAACGTCATTCGAGACCATCTCACCTGTGCCCATCGCGGCGCGTTTCATGGCTGCTGGGGTACCTCCATACCGGTTGTACGTTTCCCAAGCATGATGTAGGTGGGCTGTGTAAAAGGAGGCAAATCTATGGTTCCAAATATTTCCCTTGGTAATCAACAGGAATCCTCACCTGCTCCGAACAACAATGGGCTCAAAAAGATCATTCGCAACCTCGATGCGCCTGCTAGGTGGTACACAGTGAGAACGCACGCTCGAAAGACAACTTCTTCTGTGATGGGTGCCTATATCATGGATGAGATGTTTAGAAGTCAGCGCGTGTAGCTGATACCGTTCGAACGCTCACAAAGAAGTAGTTTCGTATACCAGTCATCGAGAAAAGAGCGGAGAGAACATCTTCCTGAAAAGACCAATTACGCTGACCTGGCAGTGTCCCATGCACGAACTGCGCGTAGAGTGGCCCGAGGAAGAGTAAAGGGGTTATAAGGTGCGGGAGAATGCTCGTGGAAGTACAACCGAGGTGAATGATGGTCGTATGCAGCGCTGTTAAAGACTAGTATCGTTAGATTGACCAAGCGAGAGCTAAACATGTAAACCTTACATTGCTTGATTGTACCGCCATCAAGACGAACACGATTGCGCAAGACACGATGGTTGCGATGCCGACAGCGGCAAGACGTGCCCGGATTACGTCTGGGTCGTCCCTCCAACGCTCATTGCCCAACTTAAGCCTCGCGAATCCGTAGTCAAGGTATGCTTTGGTCTTGGAAAAGGAAAGTCGAGCATCCTTGGAGATATATATCGAACCAACGTAGCAAGCTACGAAGAGCGCAGCTAGGACATGGGCAGTAGATGTTAGAATCATGGCACGAGTTAGAAAAAGATGGGAGAGACGACGTCGTCTATCTGCAACAGACCGGCTTTTCTATCCGTCCCTTGTGGTCAAAATTAAGTTTGCTATTGTGAAGCGCTCAGCTTTGACTTTGGACGGACTCCACCACAAATGTGTGTGTTTGTGGGTCCAACAACATTGTGGAATAGAGCACGTGATTCTGACTAACGATAAACAGACACAAATAAACTCCTCGACCCGCTTCCGACCTATTCCGTTGTTCCAATATTCCACTAGTAACCTCGTCATGTTGCCCACTCTCGTTCGCCGCCAGTTTATGGGGCTCATTCCCCCCAAAATTGCGACACCCTCCCACCTCGTGTGTCTTCACCACATCCTATTTCAACTCGTACTAATTTTTTTTTCCGTCCCAGTCTTCTGGTTCTGGGGAGGGTCTGGCACCCTTGGTGAACTTCTACTCCAAGCTCCCAAAAGGACCTGCACCACCGGCAGCGTTTGACCCCGATAAGAAAGCCCTGAACCGACTGGGTCTCACAATCCTCTTCTTCTTTGGCGTGGGTTATACCATAGACTACAACAGTATGTTTTTACTGCCTGCCATTCTCTATTAACTACCTCTAATAACAAATCCTTTCCTTTCCTTAGTGCATCTTAGTAAGGAGTTCATTGCATTGGTCCGCGGTCATCCTCATATATTTGACAGAGTACCACAAGAATCATGCTCACTAAATGCATTCCAAGAGTTTATGCGGCGATGTTTGTCAACCACTTTAAATCGCTGTATTTCCTGCAATAGACAACCTACGTATCTGCATGGTCTGGCTTGAAGAGAACGCGAACGTACACAGTGCCAGGGTATTGAAGAATAAACACAACGTGTTTCCCGCCAAATGAACGATGGCCTTTCAAAATAGTCATTTCTGTGGTATCCAGATTGACATCACAGGGGAATCAAACCCAGGACAGGTTTCCCCCTGGATAAAAGTCCTGGTCATACGTATCTCCCATTTTCTATCATATCCCCAAGCCGGACACGACAGACGGAGCAGCACAGTGGTTGATTGCTCGAGGCATCACCCAATTCTGATTACGTCTAAACTCACTTTCAAGGTCTACCTTTCACTTACACCACGCATGTTGCCGGGAATTACTGACCGGCTTATACTTCACCTTGTTAGCTGCGACGTGGACCTTCAATCATGCAGATATCAACCATTCCTCCGTCACACGATGAGCCTCCACTTCTAAGATATCACTATTAACATGCATATTTGGTACAGGTACGGTGCAATCGTGCTGGTCCCATCGGAATGATGATGATGTGACTGAAGACGTGAGATGAAGTGATTATTAGCGCCGCCGGCTCATCGCCATCCGGCACTGGAAGCAATACTCGTCGACGTTGTCTATGGATCGCTGAATTTCGTTGCCGAAGTTCTATTTTCGCCGCAACCATGCTCAGGCACCGTTTCCACGGACATCCGACAAATACCTACCTTGGTACAGTTTGGATGTTTACAATTGGGAGGATGCCGGTAGCTACGTTCACACCGCGCCGAGTCACAATCTTCAATTGCGACGACAAGGTGCCGTTGAAAATGCTGCAATTTGGTTTAATACCCCTACGAAGAGGTCCGAAACGGATCGTCACCGTACACCACAGTTTAGCCAAAGCGTTCCTTCTCTGTAAATGGGTATTCAGTTCCCCTAGTAGTTGATGGTAACGAGCGTAATCCTCACGCTACTTGTCGGCACATGATTAATTGACGCAGGGAGGTCGCGGGAAAGAGCAATGGTCGTTGTAGTAGGGGATAAAGTTGGGGGCCCTGGCGTACTCAGCCGCTCGGCTTTATAGGATTAGCACCGGAAGCCAATAAGCATGTCGAAAACAATACGTAGTCGTCCATATTCGTCCAAGAAAAGTCCCCGGGTCCCACATGCCACCTTGCTGTATATTCCAGTTCTTCCAAGTCATCGGACGGAACGGATGCACGTTGCTCTTCCTAGTGTTCATAACTCAATATATTCAGCGTGTTTGTCATGTGGCTAAATCGAAAATTGATCTGGAACTTATCTTGACTATAAGCAGCTTCCCTGACCATTCGGAACCAAGATAGTTGCCCCGGGAACCCTGATCCAGTACTACAAGCGAATCATCGTGTATCGGCTCCACCGGCTGTCATTCGGTCCCCAATCGGTGCTGTATGATCGCGCCCGTATCTGCTGATTCGACTTATTCATGCCCTCGAACGCATAGGGTCACAGGCCATGATCCGTAATTCATATCCTCTTCATGCTGTGCATGTAACTCGAGTGAGGTCACCGAACACTATCAATGCCAAGAATTTCTAGACTTGATGCATCTTACAAGGAACCAATTTATCTGATATCTTTCAAGTTCTACAGAGCTCATGGTCTCGCACGATGCCAACACGCATCTTGGTGATATCAGTATGACAGATTCGGATCTGGAGAACGCCCGCGGGTCGCTAAATTGTGAAGAACGTGAAGAAGTGCTCTGGCCATTTCACTTTAAAGACCCTGCCCGGCGCTGAGCACAGTGGGCGCATCATTTCTTGCTCTTTTTCAAGTTGCGCACTCCCGGCTGCCACATTTTTTCTAGTTGCTGATCTCGACCACAGATGTTCATTAGCTTAATGCGGGGAGATAACATTGAGACTGTCACTGATGTCACTGATGTGGAAGCCGATTGTGCCAGGCTGCCGCTTCACACCAAACGCCTCGTGATTTGTTGGGCTGTCAACGTGTACCTGGTTGTACCACAATTCTTGGGGCGTTCGGTCAATACGATCCAACTTGAATGAGCGAAATGCCGTACGGACACAGGCTACAGGTTTGTATCCCTTACGGCTGGCGTAGTTGTCAAACCGATACTTCGTTGCTTACTTACCACGAAGAGACAACGAGAACCAAGCCCTGTGACATAACGGTTATGCAAAGGTTCCGACGACGGAGATTACAAATCGTATCGGAATCATTGAATCAGTGAGGGAAAGTGAGGTGCCACGGACATATGTACTCACGGCACGAAGGCACTTGCTGCAAATTCGGAAGACTTCCAGGCAGCTGTCCTTGTTTGTCCGTGGGCGAAATTGCAACCATGGGTTGGGTCTCCTACCTTTAGACCCGCTCTATTACAATGAACACGAGGAAGACGCATGGCAGTGAGGTGGCGGAGCGGTGGGTGTCACGGCGCGCCGCAATACTTATTCTTACCATGAATCTGAAGAAACAGAGATCTGACCAAACGCTCGCCACTCTAGTTCGGAACGACCTGAGAGTGGCCGGTTGACCACCGGCATGTGGCGAGGACACGTGTCGTATTCGGTTCAACGGTTACTACGTCACGATGACAAGTATACATACTGAACGTTGAACAGTGCCGTTCAAGCGTTGCGGTGGGCGATACATGTAAATCTATCACGAATGTCGTCACCGGAACGCTGATAAGGGAGGTTCTCCTGTTCCCCACACGGCGATAAATTGGCGTGCCCTGAGAGGCTCGGCAAATGCCGGGTACTGTATGTAAGCTGATAATCGCACTCTGATGGATCAATATTCCGTGTTAGTATGAGCATGAGTTTATCCACGTCCATTTCCATCCTCCGAGAAGCTGTTCCACTGCCAGTTGATTGGGACTCATCTGCTTTTTTTGTCGTGGTTCGTTATCAAGTGGGATATATTTCTTGACAGGTTTCAGGTTCAACGTTCAACGCTTACTAGTAAGCCTCAGGTTCAAACCGAACTCAGCCTCAACCTGAGTGACCAATAATTGCAAGCAAGGTATCAGAAAATCCAGATATATTGGAGCCCATTTCCCCATACACATGTACAGGTCCAGTCTGCAAATATTTCTGACAAGATCACAACACAATGGTGTCTCTCCCGAGATTTACCGTTTCCCTATCAGATATCGGCGAGGGAGAATCGCGTAGCGTGAAGCGCATTATCGTCCACCCAGATAGCTTGAAAACCCTCAAGTTGTGCTCTGGCGACGTGATTGCCTTATCGCAGGGAGATAACGGCAATGCAAAAAAGGTAAGAAATGGCAAGGGTGGAATTATGTTATCACTATCATGGTATTTTCGAAAGACTTATTTTTCACAGGACTTCGCAATTGGGGTGTTGTGGCCGTCTATAGACGTTTCACAGAATGGCGAGTACCATGTCCTGCGATGACTGGTCGTCGCATTGCTAAACTTGATCCTGATCGTGGGTATCTCTTGCATCTAGTTGTCCTATTATCTCCTTCGTTGTTCCTCACGGCACGCCTTCAAGAAGGTGATGAGATCCAAATTTTTCCCTTACATGGCAAAGCCGTCATTAAGGACAAGTCTTTCCTGCCGTCATTGCGTGATGCTCAAGAAGCTGGATACATACGTCTTCGGGAAATTTTCAGCGGGTCGACTAGGGGTGCTCGGACCGACGTTGCTGATTCAGGGAAGCACAGGGATTGGCTTACAATTCTACTGCGCGAACATCTTGGTAAGTTTGACGTCCACGATTATCAAGGCTGGCATGCTGACCTATACCAATTCAACGTAATCTAGTTGGACTGAAATTTATTACACATTCCCAGATCGTGGAGGTTTCGTATGAGGGTCTACCTCGTAGATTTTCAATCGATTCCATATCTGCGCACTTGGCACCCGGGACAGGTGACCTTGTCAGTTCCGTTACCGAGGAAGTCGAATCACTTTCCATCCATTCCCAGCCTCATCTGTGGACAGCAGGATGGGATACATACGTCTGTATCTTGGAAAATAACACCGATCGTCAGGTTGGCTATCCTCACAAGGTAAGCTGTGATGGGACTTCTCTGACTCGGGGATTATCGAATGACGCTTACACGTGTGTTGTTATTTCAGCCCGATATCGAGACCCTTGAGAAAACAACGGTATCCGAAGCCTACGCCACCGTCGGTGGGCTTGATAGAACGATTGCGGAGATCCGAGATTTGATTGAGATTCCTCTCACGAGGCCGGAGTTGTTCATAAATTTTGGTGCATCATACATGAGAGATGGGCCTATTGTTTAGCTCACTATCTATCCGATCTTCTAGGTCTAAAGCCACCACGAGGAATCTTGCTCCACGGCCCCCCTGGAACTGGAAAAACGCATTTAGCGCGTGCCATATCTGCGTCTACGAAATCTTCTGTCATCGTCATCAACGGCCCAGAGCTATCGTCAGCATACCACGGAGAGACTGAAGCGCGACTCCGAGAGGTCTTCCGTGATGCACGTGCCAAAAGTCCATGTATCGTCGTTTTAGACGAAATCGATGCACTAGTTCCACGACGCGATGACGGCGCCGGTGGAGAAGTCGAAAAGCGAGTTGTTGCGACTTTGCTTACAATAATGGACGGGATGGAAGACGAAGCGACCAGTGGCACTATCGAAAGGGTTGTAGTGATCGGAACCACAAACCGCCCAAATGCAATTGACCCGGCGCTTCGACGGCCTGGAAGATTTGACAGGGAGTTCGAGATAGGTAAGCACTAAACAAATCCAATATTATTTTCTTCTGTGCTTCTGTGCTATATTAGGTGTACCGGATACCGAAGCACGATTGGCAATCCTGAAGGTTCTACTTGCTAGAACACCTCATTCTGCATCAGATTCGGACCTCCGTGCTCTTGCGGGTCGTGCACATGGATATGTTGGAGCCGATTTGAGCGCTGTCGTCCGCGAGGCAGGTACTCTTGCAATCAAACGATGGGTAAACGCAAATATATCGTCGGGTTCAAGCGGAACAGAAATAGCCACTTCTCTGAAGCTCACCATTGCAGACCTCTCAAATGCCTTTCCGAATGTTCGCCCGTCTGCCATGCGTTCTATCTTTCTGGATTCACCACCCGTGAAGTACTCCGATGTGGGTGGTCAAGCGGCTGTTATACAGAAACTACGGGAAGCCGTCGAGTGGCCTCTGCTTCATCCAGAAGCCTTTGAGAGACTAGGGATACGACCGCCAAAGGGCCTTCTTCTCTATGGACCACCTGGATGCAGTAAAACAGTCCTTGCACGTGCTTGTGCGACAGAGAGCGGGGTCAACTTTGTGGCTGTAAAGGGACCAGAGGTAGGTTATTAGACAATTTTAACGCGCCGCCTAACCTTGTCTTCAGCTCCTGAGCAAGTACGTGGGTGAATCCGAGAGAGCAGTGCGTGAGATATTTCGGAAAGCTCGTGCTGCATCTCCATCTATCATATTTTTTGTTCGTCCCTTCCGCCTATCCGCATGCGACGGTTGACTCACACTCCACTACGTTAGGATGAGATTGATGCACTCGGTACATCTCGGTCCGACTCGGAAAGAGGGGATGCATCGTCCCACGAAGGTGTGCTTACGAGTTTGTTGAATGAAATGGATGGCGTCCAGGAACTAGTCGGCGTCACCGTCCTTGCGGCCACCAACAGACCCGATGTCATTGTAAGACTTCGCATGCAACTTGATTTATGAGCTTTGCCCAAGATTTGTTTCGTCTTCAAGGATTTGGCATTATTGAGACCTGGTCGCCTCGATCGTATCCTGTTCGTTGGTCCGCCTGACCAGCAGGGCAGAGAAGAAATATTGCGTATTCGGACAAAGAAGATGAGCGTTGAACCGGGGTTCGAAATATCCAAAATCGCCACCATGGTTGGTACTACAGTCTTCCTCGAATGTATATCGTTTTGATCAAAAATTCCTAGACGAATGGCTGCAGTGGAGCGGAAATTACAGCGCTCTGTCAAGAAGCTGCACTGTTGACAATGAAGAATGACATTCATGCACCCTACGTGAGTCCTTGGATTCTTCTCTGATGACCAGTACCTTGGATCACGTTTTTGTCAGGTGCCGCAAACCGCTTTCGAGGAAGCTTCCAAGTCGATCCGAAAGCAAATTACATCTGACATGATGAAGAAATATCACGACTGGAATGACAAGTATGGGTTGAAAAGTGTGTGAAGGGTATCAGGAATAAGCATGGTTTATTATGGCCAGGATGTCTACTCTACAAGGATCCCATAGCGAGAGCCGTGGTTACCGTGACTTTGCTCGTCTTTGTTCTGCAGTTGGTTTGACAGAATAAAGATTGTTTGCCCGGTCAATGCGGCCACAGAAGTCAACACCCTGGATCTGCATAGATACTAGAAATGAATGCATCGACTGTGACGTTGTTAGACTGAACTGAAGGGGTGCTGCACAATATGTATCACAAGATATTCTTTGTGACCGGTAACGCTGCCAGAGAGCATAAATGAGCCACTCGGTGTTATAAATTATACACGCGTGTTCCTGTAAAACAGGTGCCGTTAACACAGACCTTTGTCCAAAACACGCGTCTCAGCGAGTATATAATCTGACCACGACATCTTCCTAGCTCTCTTTATTGCCGGTACCATCTTGCTGAATCATGCACACCAACATTGAGCTCGCCGTCAACGAGCTCATTCACTCGAACAAGGAGATCACCCTGGCAAATGCACTCCGTGCTTACCTTCAAGAAGCAGGATTCGAGGATCTGTCCCCTGATGCGCTCGTCGCGTTCGAACGCGCGTTGGAGAAGTATCCGATACACCCCGTCGAGCCACGCTCTGTCTTGGTCAAAGGAATTTCTGGGATATCCACAGAATATTGGGCCAGAAGATTTGGAACGTCGACCGATGCCCCCTGCCCATGGTGTAACGCGTGTCGCTCGCCAATTGACCACCCTCAGAGGCAAAGGGAGGCAAAGGCGCCTGCATGCGCACATCCACGAGAGGAGAAGAAAGCGTCAAAGCGCCACTGTAGGTCTTTGTGTATGAAAATTCTGATTAATTGATGCCAGTGATTCCTTAGTGACATCGAAGAAAGGGCGTCGCGTGCGCGCGAGACGAGACGTCGTGCCAGCTGCACGTTCCGATCCCTATGCGCCCTCCACCAGCGCCATCATGTTGTGACTTCCCTAACATTTTGCGCGCATTTTTCCCCAGTGATCGTATAATGACGTGAACCACAGAATACTCCGTTTCGTACCTAGTACCCTGACGCATACGCCCCCTCACTATAACGGCCACGCATTCTTTGGTTTCTTTCTGTGAAATGTAAATGTAGTTAACAACTTTTACATAGTTGCACATACTTAACTCACAGGTCAGGAGTGCTCTCTGCACATGTGGATTTCCAATGTACTGTATAGCCGTTCGTGAACTACTCGGAAAAGATTTCGCATGTAACATTACTTTGAAGTGGTCCAGGTCTTGTTGGCGCGTCTCATCTCAGCAACCATTCCAGCAGCACGTCGATCTACTGAAATGTGACGCCGTGCGAAGAGCGCAGATGGTCGGAAATTCGTAACATTGCAGTCCATCGACAACCGTAGCAATGGTAGTGAAGATGGTGCGTCCTCTCACTGGCAGAAAAGTTGCGGCAAATGCCGAGCATGACAATAACTCAAAATGTCCATGTCTTTTTCTCATTCGACCCCGGTCAATTGGCTTGTCGGGGATTTTTTTTCACCCTCGATGCAGCCTCATTCCCTGGGTAGATGCATATTCATTCTCGTGCAGGCGAATTTCAGGCCTATGCAGCTATTCCCGGCTTTATCTCCACGGGGCTCCCCCTGTTCCGCGAGGCTGAGACATTCCCTTGACAAACCCTGCAATGCCAATGTCTTACATAGGTACGTACATACTGTACTATTATTAAGTGTCACAATGCTGTTCGCCTGGCCGTTCACCGATTCTGCCACCAGAGATTCGTGTTTGAACATGTATGGAACTGAATAGATCGGCCGAGCATCCAGGAAAGCTGACAGCGAGGTTACTATCGACAGATCCGAGTTAATCCGGACTTTACACGTCAAGTTACTCTCCGATTCGGACTATTAGCAATGCTACAAGCCCACTTCAAGGTACTGATGTGGTCAAAGAATAACTCATGATCTCATTATTGGTGTACGCTCGTTGGTATGCATGCGAGTTGCAGGTGCTAATATACGACGCATTGGGTAGATGGTTTTTTCGACGGGACTCGCCACCATCAAGGTGTACCCCAAGGAATTGCTGTTGCCGAGCGGTGCCGACACATTCCTGCCTGCTGATAAGTTCATGTTTAAATTTACCTCGTGACTCGTACTTACTGGGTCCCAACTCTCCGAAGGAGATAACGTTTCCCATGGTTGGTCTATCTCTATCGACCTTTGCGTTGTCTGGTTTTCGTGTTCTTGTAAGTGCAAATAATAGTTATGACCATACAGCATACACTTGAGGGTGACAACATCATATCAACACCAAGTGAACGCCTAAGCCTGCATATTTCAATGCTGGATCGGAAATCCTCGGCCGAGCTAACTTTACTCCAAGTCTGCCCGGGGTATGTTAACACCGGCCCAACCCTGGGATGCATGACATTTAAAGCTGGCTCCTCGCTCCCCAAAATATTTCGCCTGTTTTGAGACATTCATGAGCCATGACCCAGGTTCCAGACAACCACAGCCCAACATTGACCTTGACTGACATTGGCCTCACGGGCAATGACACGAATTCCACCGCGACGACCACCCCTTCAACAGCTCCTGTAGGAGTAATCAAGCTAGATATTGAACATGCACTTGTGGAGGATGATCCCCGGAGTTGGTCGTTCGCTAGAAAGGTCGGTCTCTCATTCAAGACATACACTTGAACGCGATTGACATCACTTATCAACCAAAGAATGTGACTTTACTCATCATATCGGGGGCCGCCATGATTGCAGGCTTATGTGCGAATATTCAGAATCGTGGGTGGTTCCCTCTCCAGTTAGAAACATTTGGACTTGACGATCTGAATTCCAGCTGCAAACTCCCAGATCGAGCAGGAATTGCACGCAACCGCCTCCCAAATTAGCTTGAGCTTATCTCTGTTTATCCTTGTGCAGGGAAATTGTCCCGTTGTATGGAGTGCAGTCAGCGAAATCAAAGGGAGGAAAGTGCGTAATCTTGTAATGTTATGTGCGTAACGTGTCCACTGATCTTCGTTGTCAGATCGTCTATTTGCTTTCCATCGCACTGTTTACTGTGGGCTCGATCGTTGTGGCAATTTCGAAGAATATAGGGCTTGTCATTGGCATGCGAGTGGTTCAGGCGGTTGGGTAGGCACATTCATTTCGCATTGCTTTTCTCATCTTATTATTTATCAACTTAGCTCGAGCGCTGCTATTTCCATTGGTGCTGCAACACTCGCAGATATTTATGATCCTCATGAACGAGGGACGATGATGGGCATATATTACTCTGCACCTCTCCTGGGTCCTTCGATCGGGCCTATCCTGGGTGGTGGACTGACACAGGGCTTGGGTTGGCGTGCCATCTTCTGGTTTTTGGCCATCTGGGGAGGCGTAATATTTTCGGCGTTTCTCATCCCGTTCAAGGACACCTTCAGAAAAGAACGGAGCTTGTCGTACCAGAGCGTCCTGAAAAGACATGTATGTGAACACAAGCTCACGCAAGAAAAGAATACCACTCAAGGGGAACAACCTCCGAGTGAGAAGAACACCTCGGAAGAGGAAGCATCTGGTGTGCCAACACCCAAAAGCGATGTGGAAGCACAACCTGTGGTCGTTCCAGCACTTGCTATCAGAGATGTCAAGTTGTCGCTCGCAGACGTTAATCCATTTCCTCCCTATCTATGGATCCTGAGTCGCGGGAATAATATTGCTATTCTAATACCCTCTGGTGCGTGTACAGCGACACTAGGCTGGACTAATTTTAACTTGTTGTTCTTTCAGGACTTCTGTTTGCATTTAGTTTCAGCATCACATATACCTGCGCAAGGACGCTATCACTCTATTATGACTATGACGCCATGACCACTGGATTAGTGCTACTTGCCTACGGAATCGGTCGGTACAATAGATCTTCTGACAGGTGATTTCAGAGTCAAACCTATATTTGCTTTACCTCTAGGCAGTATCCTAGGCAGTATCTTAGGCGGGCGGTGGTCTGACAGGACATTTACTCGACTGAAAGCTCTAAATGAAGGAATCAGCTATCCTGAGGTGAGTGCGGTCATTCTTCGGCGATCGGGCGATCATACGAAAAGTGTATCATAGATGAGGCTAGAAAGCACCAAACTTGCTATGTGGTGGTTCCCTCCTGCTGTAATCGGGTATGCCTGGGTCTGTCAACAGCACGTGCACGTTTCAGCGATCTGCGTGATGCTGTTCTTGTGCGGGTTCCTTTCCATGTACGTCGCGTCGCGCTCACGTTTTCTCTTGTGGGCGTCTGACACTTGTGGACATATAGATGGATATATTCTAGCACTTTGGCATACATTGTCGATGCCAATGTTGGTCGGTCGTCCAGCGCAGTGGCCACTAACAGCTCTTTCCGCGGTTTATTTGCGTTCGTTGCTGCAGAAATTGCAATTCCACTACAGGTGGGCTTCTTGGATATACCATCACATCGTTTTCACTCAGCTGTTGAACAGGACGCTATCGGTGACGGAGGGTTATATACCTTGTGGGCCGGCGTGATGTTGCTGGCGGAACTGATGATATTACTTGTGCTTTACAAAGGTAAGGGGTGGCGCGAGAATTGTATCAATGCAGAGCAGCGAAAATCTGGATCATGACTCTGATTCATGAGGTTGTATATATGACCATGACAAGGAAAATATGTAGACTATATGGTGATCTACTTGTGGTGTGAAGGAAAATATATATATACTAGACTCTTGCTGATACTAAAACCTGGCTCTCGAAGTGTGCCTCGATCCGATGAATTTTCAGCTTGACACAGCACGAGTCACGAAGGTTATGTAATATTCTCTGCATTCCTTGACTTCTATAGTCGTGCGCCCTTGCATCTGTGACTTCGATAGCTGGTGATCATGCTAGCGGATTCAGAGTTGGGACGGAACCTTCGTTTCTTCTTGCGACGCGCTCATCCTGCTCACAAACCTAGGAGATACACAACGGTTTCTGATTCCCCGAGTGTTGAGGAAGAAAAAAACAAAGACGATGGTGACCAAATCCAATACCAGACGTCCATAGAAGCAATGCAGCATACGCGGTTTAAACATGTGAGCGGGCTATATGCGTACTAGTGAGAGATGATGTTTACTCTTGTAGATTTCCTCGAAACAGTAAAATAAACTACGTCACCAGAATCGCAAGAGTACTCATTGGTCCACTCATGAGCTCGTTGCTCGTGGAAGACAACTCGAAGATGATGTTACGTCTTTCCGGATGAATCTGTTTGGCCCGGGGGAATAATACCCCAGACGACTTACGGATAAAATTAATGATACGAATGGTATGTGAACAAACTATGCGATCTTGTCTCCTCCTATCGTATTGGCCCTAGACTACTCTTCTTCAGCGTTGCCTATCCAGTTTTGGTGTCGAGGGTGGTGTGTTGTACCGGTCACGAATCCGAGGATGCAGCGGATAATCCCGTTGTCATGAATTCCATATGTTCAATTCCATTCCAAAGAGGTGCTGACTGGATTCCTTGAGCATCCCTATGATGTCATGTTCATCTTCGTTCTCATTGGTCCCCCGCTCTCCCCTCGCAGATATAAAATCCAGCCACTCTCTATGCGACTGCGTTCCTCTTCATCTCTTCTTTCTTCCACCATCACTATTTCGACGCCTTCACATTCATTACCAACATCACTATCAGCATGGTCCATCTCGGTTCCCACTTCACTCTTCTTCTCGCTCTCTGCCTTGCGGTCGCGGCACGTCCTGCCACCAATGGAATGGTGGCGGAGGTTGGTTCATCTATTGTCTTGTCGTCTCCTTGTTCACGCAGCCTGTAGCACGAGGCATCTTTCAAACACACCCGCCGCTTTCATCGTGCTAGGATCCACAAGCAGCGTTACGATGATGGGCAACGCCATCCAGCAGACCCAGCTGCGACGTCTGATGAGGGGAACTTCGATCTGATATACCCTACGGCGCCGCATACAAACGAGCAATCTGCTGCCCCCTCCCAAAGTCCCAGGGCGACGCAGGACACTGCTACTTCTATCTACGCGGACGACGGTCGATACCATCCCGGTTACATGAGCGCTACATACGACAATGTGCAAGTCCACGCAGGGCCCACGACGTACAATAACGAGAAGTCTGCTCCTCAGACTGCCGACCAGGCGTCGCCGTCATCCAGCTCTCCTGCCGATGTCAAGACCATAGTGGTTGCGATCGCAGAACTGCCAACCTTGTCTACCCCACCGGCCACTCCTTCCCCCACTACCACGTCGACTTCTGCTACGGCGGAAATTTCTGCTCATACGACGACAACAACTAGCGCAGCAGGTGCTCAGACAGAGATCCAGAAGTTACTCGCACCCAACGCCGCCGCTACTGCCACCACCAACCCAATCACGGCAACTACCGCATTGTCTGGTGCAGTGGGACCCGCAGCAGGTATTTTTGGACCACTCATACCTACGGACACCTCTGCCGGCAACCCGATCTTTCGCTTAGTGGCCCCGACAAGCGCTACAAGCACAACGTCCGGGGACACAGCAGCCCCGACGGCTACATCGACGACGACGCATACTACGACGACTCCAGGAGCTGTCCCACCGGCAGCCAGCATCGCTGGAGGCGTCATGCGACCACAAGCTGACGACCCGATTTACCACGTTGTGAGGAGCCGTCAAAAGCTCGTCGACGACGGTCAGTATCACCCTGATCTTGGGCTCGACAACAAGAAGTATCATCTCGGGAAGAGTCATGGGAAGCGTTTCGACGATGGTCAGTACCTCCCTGATCCCAAGGTCGAGGACAGCCAGTACCACCCGAACGGCAACAACGGGGAACATCACCTCAGGAAGGACAATCAGAAGCTCTCGGATGACGACCGATACCACCCTTCCTCGATATCCGACGACGGCAAATACCATTTCGGAAAGCGCAGCAATAGACGTGTCCGTGTTGCGTAGAGTAGAGGTTAGAGAGGTTTTTTATTGGAGCGTATTTTACTTTGAACCATGCATGTTCATTCTTCGTTCAACCTAATATGAGTTCTATATTGCGAACCGAGATGCCTCGGTTTTGTGGAAATCTGAATCATTTGACTCGAATTGGTCCTCGTTCTGCTTCGCGTGCTGTGCATATAACCCAAAAACCATTTGTTGGACAGGTATTCGCACATGCATAAGTAGTCTGGTCGTTTCAGCCGAATAGAATTCTAGATCTCATTCTCGGAAGCTCTTCCGACCTATGTATTAATTTTACGTTACGAAATTGCAAATTTGTTGCATTACTTACCGTGAAACTTTTCAGCAAACCAGCCCTTTCCCTTTAAGTACATACGCTAGTACAGAGCTCCAAGACAAGGCTGATTTGAAGTTGCACGACCACATGGCAGTTTCCCGGCAAACGACGATCAGGCGCAAAAAGGTGCACAATGGACATAGTGCGGTTATTTGGCCTCGTTCACATGCAAGAAGCGTCGGAAAAACAGTGAAGCGGGTGCACGTTTCGAATTCGCAGGCGCGGACACTGGCAGCTATTCTATTGATTGATACGTAAATCGACATGTTCAAGTGCGTCATTTGTTTGGAGTTGGATATATAAGTAATCGCTGCGACGTACTACTGTTTCTCGTGTCCGTCTGTTCCATGCCGCCTGTATCTCCCCCTACCAAAACCGGAGCACTCGACATGCCACCCACTATCGAACCCTGTGTTAGCTCGGAGCAGATACCTCATCTAGAGCCTCTTCAAGTTGGCGGTCCCAGTGAACCGAGCAGCGAGACCAACTCGGTGCACGATCCATCACCAACGATGCCCTCGTCTCCGCCCCCACCCTTCCCGGGAACACCACTCCGATCGACCGCCACATTAGACCGGCAACCAATCAAGCTCAGCCTCGTACTTGAAAACAAGGGCAATGTCGCCCGCGATCATCTGGCTTCAGAGCGAACCTTCCTCGCCTACGTGCGTACTAGTCTCGCATGCGCCAGCGCAGGTGTCGGTGCGTGTTCACCGCGCGCGTTGTCGTCGTTTGCTTACGGTGATGCAGCGCTCGTCCAGCTATTTACCCTGACAGCGTCGGGCAACGTGGTTCAGAAGGGCAGGGTCAACTTGTCCAAGTTTGCAAAACCCCTCGGTGCGACGATCATACTTTTCGCGCTCATCATTCTCGCTGTCGGTGCGTACCATACCCATGAAACTTGCATATGATCGATACGTCTCATCGAGCCATTCCCTTTCCCTTTTTTTCTGCAGGCTCCTTTCGGTATTTTTCCACGCAATCCGCGCTCGTCCGTGGATACTTTCCTGTGGCAAGGAACTCCATCATGGCGATTGCTTTCGTCCTCGGGGCGCTGGTTGGCATCGTTTTTGCCATCATTATTGCAGGGACACGGAGTTGATCACACATGCCGCATCTGTTGGTTTAATGCATGCGATCATGCGAAGTTGATTGGCGAGCCTACCGATGCCCGACGAGGCAGATCTCGGTACATACGCGCGGATTAAAAAATTTCCATCTACGCCGCGCGCCGGGCCGGGCCGGGGTCTTCGGGTGGTAGAGGTCCCGGGAGATGCCGAGGAAGTTATCGTAGTGTCCTGCGTTTAGAGAGACCAGAGCACCCGTTCTTTGTGTTGGCACATCTCCGTTGGGTAGATTCGGAGATAGAGAATTCAAGGAGGTCACTCTCGAACTGTGCTGGACGTGTGCCACACATGTGTAGTCGCGACGAGAACGCACTCCGACCCTCGACGATGCTCTCCTTGCTATCAGAGCTGATCAGCATTTTGTTCAACACACCCATCGCACCACCAATCCGCAAGAGCCATACCACGGATATCCCACTTGTAGATTTATCGAAAGGACGACCAACAGTTCGACGGTCGAGCGGTCCTTTTGACTGGACGCCTTCGAAAGGCTTTCAACTTGGCACTGTAAGGCATTCTATTCTGTGGTCCAGCACTGGGAACCGGTGACAAATCGCGGCAAGGATATCTCCAGAGAGTAAGAGGACAAGTCAATCCCTGCATGCTCCAGGGTTCGCCTCCAATCGACGTTGCCGCTTAGGAATACTACTACAGTACTTCAAGGAACAAGAGATGACCTTGGCGCAATGGCGCATTTTGAGTCAGGTGATGGGTGTCTGGTCAGTGATTGTATGGGCACCTTTCTTATGTCTTCCACCTTTTCATAGAAACCTTGCCGCAATGAACCGTTGTTTTCGTCCTCCCTAGATACGGAACGAGTATCTTTTGCTTGGATAATTGTCCACCTTGATGAAATCAGCGTTCGTTTTTGGGAGACTGCAAATCTGATACGATCGCTCAGGCTCTCAGATGTTTGGAATATATACACACATTCCTGTAGAATGCAGTATTGATGTAGCATTTAGCCTCCGAGTCCTGGGTATTCAAGTTAGCCTTCGCAAGGGCCCGTCGGTTGCCAACGATCCTGCCACTGCTTGTTCGTTTGCGTTTCCAGGTACCTCGCTATGATTCTGCGAGGTGTCTTGATGGTCCGCGTCATGCTCGGTTCTCGATATCGTTCGCGCTCTCGCGATGATCCTACCCTTCGATTTGATGGATTGAATCTTTGCCTTGTACTAATATTCCCCGATCATTTCTCGCGATCGTCGTGGTACTGTCTTCATGCAGTCTTTAGTTTCAATGGTTTGACACGCATTGCTGCCCGCTTCGACGCAAGCGCCTCTCACATGCTTGGCGGTCGGCTGGGCATGCGAATATAGTCTGGTGACCAGACTAGCTCAAGGAGCCCCCGAAGTTACTTGACATCGTGGGACTCCGCTTCAAGCTTCCCGCGTTGATGTTTCCGCCAGGTGTTCTGCCAGAAAATTTATCTCTGCTCCACCACCAGACAGCGCGTGACAAAGTTGTATCAACACGCTGTCTCCCTACGGGCACGATCATCCTCTCGGATCAGTCCCTTACAACCACACTGCTCCTGGCAAAAGAAAAAAAGTCGTAGATGTGATTTCTGCCATTCCTTTGCTCCACAAGATCAAGGTCATCTCCGGAGATGCTCTGGATGTGTGCGATTCTAAATGTACGCATCATCCGAGTGAGGCGTTGAATGCTAGTACCAACGACCGACCGATCCGATTACCCTCAAGGTCAATTGTTGCATTGGCGTACACACAAGAAATACTGCAAGAATATCAATGCGTTCTGTGCGTCGCAGCCATTCAACCGACTCGAATTTCACGAAAAGATGGACGCAACTCTGCTCACCCACTTGCTCGCCAAGTGCTCAGCCAGAGGGACAGAAATGGAGGAAGGTGACGACCAAGCGTTGTCGATATTCATGTCCCTGCTGCCGGGTCCGGCTACGAGGGACGTACCTCCTACCTCTCCATTATCGACCGGTCATCGCCCTGTACAGACTGCCAACGAACTGTTCTCGCGTTGCGGAAACAACAATTTCACAATCCATAGTCACTTGACTACTATCGCTCACAGTGAGCAGATTGTTCAATCATTATTGTCTTCCAAATGCTGTAGCAAAGTATAGGATTAACCAAGCGAAGAGGGCAATGATGGAAGTTGTTGCTATTCGCGAAATTGCCACAGGCGAAGAGGTACGTAGGATTCATCACTAAGAAGTGCGTGTGCTCAACTAGACCTTCTAGATATGCATTCCTTATGTTGACCCTGCGCTTGTCGAGACACGTAAACAGATGTTCCGGTTCACGTACGGTTTCAATTACGTGTCCGTCGTGCACAAATCTCAAGAGATTCGATCCATCCTGGCCCGTTCCAGACGGGGAAGTGTTAAACTCTATTTGGGATTCCCTCCGCAAGTTCATGTTCCCAAATATGCGTCCCAGCGAAATCAGACTTCCAAGTTCTCCTGTAAACCTCACAACCATACCTTTGGATATTCTCCCTGTCTTTCGTGAATCTTGTCTCACAAGTTTATGTGAATCGTTCAGCACCTTCTCACACGATGGACCGTTTGAATCTGCCAACGAAGTTGGTCTGACGATCCTCGGTTTTTATGTTACCATCTACCCCCCAAACTACCCTCAGATCGGTGTGTTTTTCCCCCGAGATCTAGATTGTCTGGAGACAAATCAATGCTTTCGTCTGACCAGGGTTGCACTTGTTAGAAATGGCCAGGACAGCATGTAATGCCTTCGTTACAATGGAAGTCGCAGATCCTGCGACACGGCCTAAGGGGTGAACTTTTTAGCGCAAGCAAGTGCGTACCTTCGATTGAGCAAGCAGGTTTGGACAGTGATTGGCCTGGAGGGGGACGAGGGAGGTCCTCTGGCGGAGATCCAAGTCCTCGAGAGTCTGTTAAGCGAACAAGGATCGGAATGGTACCATTATGTGAGTGAAAGGGTCACGCTGGCGATCTAACCGACACTTAATTTGTTCGCAACATAGGTTTTGGGGTACATAGAACGCAAATTGATTTCCAAAGGGAAGATATAGCCCCAGGGCCACGAGTACAAGATGCTACATCGACAACATCCGTATTTATGTCTTGAAAGTATATCCCCTACAAAAACAGGACGTCCATACAAGCGGAAAGCGTACTAATCAAGCGCAACGGTTTACGTGGTTCAGAAGAGTCGTAACAAGTGCAGTCAGTTACTAGCTGGGCTCAGCAATTTCAAATTGGGGCGACTGGGCAAGCACGTTGCGAGGGTGATCGCAATCCTGAACAATGTCGACGCGGAAACCGGTGCCCGTAGGCCAGCCTTCACTGGGTTCGCTAGGGAGATAGCCATCATATATCCCGTTGACATTGCAGTTCAAAATTTGGAAATAACCCGAGTCCTTTTTTGCACGGTCATAAGGAGCGGTACGAGAAGTCATGCACGCATGATGGCTCACCTGGTTCTCCAGGACTGTCGCGAAGGTGGGGGGATCGGCCTCGGCACGGTTCCACATGATCATGTTCATTTTGGAAATGCTAAGGGCAGTCCAACCCTCGGTTGCGGTGGGGTAGGTGATATCGTAGGCAGAGACGAAGGAGACAGCCAACAGGAGGGCAGCTAACGTGCGCATGATGAGATGGGGAAGTCGAGGAGAGGCCAGGGTTTAAATAGGGGAAGGATGGTATGATTATGTACGCGACTTGTGCTTCCGTTTCCCATTGGGGAAACGAGGAAGAGAGAACTTGTTAGGTTCAGGTTTACTATACGTACAACGACTTTGGCGTCGGTCATGACATTTCGGCAGTCACACATGGTCCGTGACTACAACTGATTTTACATCTTCCTCATTCTGCTTCGTCTGAACCCGTTTGAGCTCGGAAACGTTCAGAATACATATATTAGATCTAATATAGCCGTTTGGATGATGAATAATGTATGTTATATAATTGTGTATTCTACGAGAGTGCCGAAGTTGTTGTACGGTATTAATATACGGGGAAGTAATGCGTCGCCTCAGTATTGCCTCTGAGACCTCCTCGGTTCCCCACTCGGCTCAGTGCACAAAAATTCTCACCGCGGACCCCGCTGACCGTAACAATGTCAATAAAGCGAGAACGCAGCACGTAAAACAATGAACGCGGTGAGAATTTTTGTGCACTTGTACTTAACGCCATAATGGACGCAGCGTGGAACGCGGTAATGCCATGATAGGAGTCTTTCAGAAATGGGACGTGGCCGTTTCCGTTCAATATCATTTTTAGGCTCGTCGGGCGATCATGGAGGCATGGGTAATGCAAGTTCCACCTATCACGCGCGCGTGGTTGGCGCTCTCGGTGGCAACAAGCCTAGCTGTCGTTCGTACTCGTCCTTGGCCACCATGCAAAAAGTACTGATTGCTACTTGGTTTCGTGCAGCAATGCCAGGTCCAATGCCAGGTCGTTACTCCTTACAGCTGTACTTTTCTTTCAAGTCTCCGTTCACTAACGCACAGGTCTGTCTCCTATTCTTCGTTCAAGTGGGCGGCAAGCTCACGTATTATGGGTTTGGAAGCCGTGGCGTATGTTTGCCACCTTTTATTTTGGTCCACTTTCCCTGGACTTCGTATTTCACCTTTTCTTCTTGTGAGTGTGCTCCGTATGCTCTCTGGTGAACCGCTATAATCACCTCTTTCACTTCTGTGTACAGTATGCGGTATAGTCGTATGTTGGAGGAATCGTCGTTTGCAAATAAGAAGGCGGACTACCTTTGGCTTCTTTTTCTTTCCTCGCTGATGCTTCTTGTACGTCCAAGACTATGGAATCTGACTAGATTAGCTAACCAAGATTTTCAAGGGACTGTCACCACTAGTCAACCTTCCGTTCCTTTCGTCATCCTTGGCCTTTGTGCCAATCTATATCTGGTCAAGACGACATCCATCTACGCCTATTGCCCTCTTTGGGCATCTTTACAATATCCGCATCATACCTGCCCCTTGCGCTTGTTGGACTTTCATGGGTTATTAGCGGCACGTGGAAGGCTGCTGCGAGTGATTTGATCGGATGCGCTGTTGGCCATATTGGCTGGTTTTTGAGGGATGTGTGGGCCAGGGAAATGATCGGGGGGTATACTCCGCTCAGCGAAGCGCCAGAGGTTTTGTGAGTCTCGTACTTTGTCCATGTACCTTCCACGAGCGTGCTGACTGGCAGCCTAGGAAGCGTTTGTTTAGAGATGTCTGATGCCTGGAATCGTGCACTTGTACAACAGTGCTATTTATTACGACATGGAACCGATTCTGGATGTTCTTTGGTTGGGATCTCATCGTCTGTGTCCTGGCTGTTACTGGCGCGCTTGGTTGCACATCAACTATTCCCTGGGCTCCAGTGGGCAGAACATTGTGGCGACAAAGACACTACAGCTTTGAATGTATGGCATTTCTGTGGCCCGCAAGCGCATAGGTTTACTCCAAAATAGTTTTTTGACGCAGTCTTCAAGTCACTTATCCTGACCACGTTCTATTCTCGAGACAATAATGTGACGAGACAGACTTAGTATTCATGGAGTACGACTGCTTGATGAGACGCTCGATAGCAACTACAAACGCCGAACGCGAGTAAAAGAAGATACCACCGACATAACAACTTGAATGGTGCTGCCCTCAGTCAATACCTCGGGGATAGGGCCAATATTTGCCAAGCATACTGCCATAAATCAAACCGAACAAACAGACCCTTTGACAATTTCAAACGTGCAAACAGCGGATACGTTGAAACAGGAAGCTGAGCAGACCCGAGAGCCCGATCAATGACATTGACAGATCTCGAGAAACACATCCTTCCTAAGTGGCTCTTACCACCTGATCTGAGCATCTAACAGCCAATCAAAGCATAGCAAACCATCACATCAAACCATTCGAGAAGTATTGCTTGTTACGTTTGCATGCTCCTACTTAACAGCCTTCATCGTATAACATAATATTATCATGCGGCCGGGAGCTCGCCGCGTTCTCGTCAGCGATGTGTATTCGAACGTTCTATCTCCCTACTGTATCGGCCTAAATGTCGTGTAATTAATATGATTGAGTCCAGCTCCTGTTATAGGTATGTAGTCCTGCCACAGGATCCGTTGGGACTCTTTTTCGCCGTCGTGCCGAGAGTGACAGCAATAACTCGGCTCCCTCCAATGGCTTCATTACCCACTCTGAGGGAACAGTGGCAAACACACGAGTGCCCACAATCGCAATGCATCCGTTGTGAGAACGAGTTCTCGAATACTGGAAGTATCATACCTGTGCCAGCGAAAGTGGGTATCAAACATATATTATTAGTCGAGTGCAACACCACTCACCTTACCACTACGCAAGACTTTGTCACAGGTTTTGAATGTATCCAAGTTCGGCTGCAACACTGCATTTAATTGCGACCGACCCACAAATAAATCGTCTGAGCATCTTCCATAACAGATCAACATTACCACCGATGAGTCAAGGGTAGCGGTGTTGGCATAATGATACCCCCAACAGTGCCTGCCTGCAGGCGGGATCGTCCTAATAATGGAGGTCAGTGTGGCCCATCGAATGCCTTCTGTGCATGGGGAGACTGGAGTCCACCACAGCTAGTTCCTTGGTAACACGGAAGTGCAGGTGAGCAACTGACCTGTCACCGCGGGGGACGCACTGTAGCACAGACAGCTGTTCGCCTCACAGCTTCATAGACAGTGACTAATGCGAATACCCGCGTTCGACATTCAGACTCCACGTGCTGTAAACGATCAGCGGTGGTTTGAACGACATATTAGACCCAGCCTTAGTTCCGTTGGGTAGAACAGATGGTTGGACGCCATTCCTACGTGGTACGTTCGTGTTGACAAGTGCATTTCTAGGACCAAAATTATGGCTAAGTAAACACGTCGAGTTCGACTCCTATAATACGAACTCAAACACCCGAGGCGATTGTTGTGATAGTTATTGTGTCAAGGAATATGTTATGAGGTAGCTTCTTCGGGCCCAACAAACTAACCCCGGGGGTGTGGGATTTCTAGAGCCTCCGTGCTAGTGTTCGACATCGCCATGAGGAGGTGATGTCAACGAAAATAGCGTTCGTATGGTGTCTTGGGTTCCCTCTAAAGTCCCAACGTGGTTATGAGACCCTTTTAGGGTCTTCAAAAGCACGATTGTCTCGCCAGACGACGAAAATGTATCCATGACACCAAAATGTGGCATGTCCGTGCGGACCAACAACGCTTGGCGTGCTTCTCGCTTGGTCGCCATTTGGGACTGATATGCGTTCCACTGCCCCTCCGTCCAGGCTGCTGGGTTGCTTGGAAGCGTGTCTACGTGGGGCAGGAAAGGATCTACGAGGGCATCGAAGAGAGCGTCCGAATGCGTGTGTGAGATATCGAAATCGTTTTCCGCATGCACTATCAACACGGGTTCGTTCACTTTCTGCAATGGAGGTTCAATGGCCGAGTCCACTGCACAAACAACGCGAGAGCCTCACCGATATGATGGCCAACGTATCGAATTTATGCATAAGAAATGTTTTGTAGAGTTCTACAAAGGGTCAGCTTTGATGCTTGTTTCTGATACAAAAACTCACCGGCAGCGCGGGGTACCATGGTCAACGGAAGCATGATGGGAAACATGCCAAATACGTTGTACGTGTCCACAAGGGTATACATGGAGGTGAACGGGGCCATCAACACGACTCCCCTGAATCGGATAGCTTCTTCTGAGAGGGTGACAGCGAGGGAAGACCCGACGGCGGTGCCGAGGCTGTGACCGACGATGAGAATGTCTTCCGATGCTGCTCCAGAGGAAATCAACCAGTCAAAGGCCGCACGTGCGTCTGTGGCAAGACCATGCTCGCTCGGAGATCCTTGGCTGTCGCCAAACCCGCGATAATCGATGGCTAAAACGTTAGTTTGGAGCCTTGAGGTGAAGGAGCTGTATTGTCTGACGCGAACTGGAAGTGCGCGAGTGGCGGCGTTTCCATGCAAGAACAATACTGTGGGGCGTGTACGAAGTGCTTCCGACAGATGTGACGCTGCCGCAGAGGGAGAGGGAGGGAACGATAAGGAGTGGTAGAATGTGTCGGAAAGAATGAACCAAGCCCCGATGGTGTGGTTGTCGGGCGTAGTAATCTTGAAGTTGAAAGTCTTTCCCGCTACGAGTCGCGTCAGCCTGCGAAGGGAGCGTGAATCGGATGCACGACATACGCGCCAAACCGTAGAGTTCTGGCGTGTCAAAGCGCGCACTCAATGGCAGTTTCAAGGCATTCATGTAAATCACACTTTGAGGGGTGAATATTTGAATACTTGAGTTACCTAGTCAAAATTGATAGTGCTCACTTTTTCTGAATGGATGGGACAGTCAGGAGGAGTACGAAGAGGACATAGATGCCACCCAACGCAGCAAGGAATGTGCGGGCGCGGGCGACGATGCCGGGTGAGGACATTTGGTATGAATTATTTAAATAAATATTATTGTCTTTTCCTATGAGATCAAAAATAGAGGTAAATATACGTTTAGTTTATGCGTCCACTTCAACGGAGCTTCTCTGAGACCGGGATAATTATAAGTGTTCACAATAAGCGACACTAGAGATCAAATAAATCCGTAGGATATGCGGTTGAATCTAACAGGTATGATGGGAGAACACTACGTGCGTATGGGTAACTATAAGAAATGAAATGACATTATGCCAAGATCGCCCTTTACAGATAATGGATGATGCGTCGACAGCAGATACGATATCAAGCCCACGTCCGCATGCGTACACCAAAGAAACACGCTCTCACTGGAGCAAAGCGGGGACAACCATGAGAACCTACTTCTTGCTCAGCGCTTGTAGTTGAACATATTCAAAATAATCTCCGCGCAAAGACAGGAGCTCGTCGTGAGTACCCGCTTCGCTCACACGACCTTCCTTGATAAAGTAACTGGAAGAACGTTGTCAAACGAAGGTAAGTGAGAGGGATAAAAATGACATTGCTTACATGCAATCTGCATTCTGGATAGTAGATAGACGGTGAGCGATTGCAATCGTCGTGCGACCCTTGGCTGCTTGGTCAAGGGCATCTTGAACGACCTTCTCAGAGTTCGAGTCCAATGCAGATGTGGCTTCGTCCAATAACAGGACTTTTGGATCACGCAGAAGTGCACGGGCAATGGCGATTCGTTCTGGTGATTGATTGTCAGTCATAGTAAACTGCACGGTTATAATGGCTTCTCACGTTTCTGACCACCTGAAAGCTGTGAACCCTTGCCACCGACTTGAGTATCAAAGCCGCTGGCAATGGCATCAACAAAAGTATTCAACCAAGGAACATGATCTTACTCAGGCAAAGACTGGATAAAGTCCAAGATATTTGCATTGCGGCAGGCCGCTTCAATTTCTTCTTGTGTAACCTCATTATGAGGTTTGGTTGCGCCAAGCAAGATGTTGAAACGGATCGTTCCAGAATACAAAGTCTATGAAGAAAATGCCATCAGACATCGTGGAAAACAACAATTATACGGCACTCACTGGCTCCTGTGAAACCAGTGCGATCTGTTTCCGGTACTCCTGGATGTTGTACTCGTTGATTGGATTGTCATCGAGCAAAACACGACCAGCCAGAGGGTCGTAGAAACGTTCCATCAGTTGGATCCTAAAACCAAATCATCAGAGAAAACCTTCCCGACAGTGATATGGAGAAGGCGTACACCGTGCTTTTACCAGACCCACTCGCACCCACGAGAGCGACGTATGTACCAGGTTCAACTCTGAACGAGAGACCTTGCAGTACGCGAACATCGGGCCGTGTCGGATATCGAAAATGCACATTCTCAAACTGGATCTGACCCCGAACTTTGTCTCTCTGGATCGTTTCACCAGAAGTGGACTCAGCGTCGATCAGAGGAGTGGCATCGATTAGTTTGACAATCTCGGCTGCGGCACTGCGAGCGGTAGATACGTCAGGCGCAGAGGAAAACAAATTGCCTGATTGCATCGCTCCAAACGTTACGCTCTATGGAGGAATTGTTAGCAGCGGGGTCATCCATAATTCAGGCGACGCACCATAAAACACACGAAAAACGACAGCGTACTGTACTCTAAGCTAGCAATGAGACGCGAGCCATACCAAAACATGAGGGCGATGACGTAGAAGGGCGTCGATTGCGTGAACGCATACAACAGACCAGTCCACGCTGCCGTCTTGTTTGACGTTTTGAGAGGTTCTTCTAGGCTTTCGCTATATAATCTCAGACAGTCTTCCTCTCGAGTGAGGGAGGCAACCGTGCGAATGGAGGCAACAGCCTCACAGGCTAGCTGAGCTGAGTCCCCGTGGGCTTTTTTGTTCTTTTCGTCTTTCAAGATAACAACCCGCTGTGGCAGCTCAGTACACACGTACACACCTAAGAAAAAAATACTCACCAAGCGTATAAAAGATGCCGACACGAGGACAGGAATAGTAGCTATATTAACATTGTTGCTCAGATCAACAAGACCGCCGCAGAACCGGAGCCAAAAAGGCCACTGACCAATGGCGACCAAAGCGATCTTGTATGCGTAGATCAAGCCAATTATGGACCCACCAATAAGTGTGGCCAGCGCCTGAATGATACTGGAAGCCCATCAGAGATAGTTGACCCCAAAAGAAGTGTACTCACGTTCCAAGGGTGATGCCTGCTAAGCCAGTGATCCTTTGTGGATTGTCACTGAGATTGGCGGTAAGAGAACCACTCTATAGGGAGCCAATCAGAGTTGAAGAGTCAATCAATCGGTTGCCGACTCACGTTGTTTTCGTCCTTGTCGAAAAACCCAACTACAGAGAGGGGTGGGTAGCAATTAGCATGATAAATGAGGAGACTTACTGTCTTGCCGGAGAATGGTTTTGAAGATGAGCGAGCGTAATTTGGACGTGATAATAGCAGCGGAAGATGCGAAGAAATAACTATGAAAACAATTGGACAGCCCTGCGAATATGGCGAGGATGAAGAACCTCGATCGGACTAAGCATTTTTAAACCTAACAGGTTGATCCTCTTACCATAGAGCGTTTCTGTTCCCATCATGTTGCCGAACAGCAGGATCAGGCTCAGAGAAGGCAGAAAGGGAAAGACCTAGAGTAATGTAAGTCTGCGGTCATGAGTCACAGTAGGAAGACTCGCCATAAACGATGCCCATCACGGGAAAGGTTAGCCCCGACACTGTACAGAGGTTTAATGTCAACGAGAACAAGTTTTTAAAGGAACGAGCTCACTGATAGCGAAGAAAAAGCCGACCGCGTACATCCATAATCCCTCTCGGTTGAGTAGTGCGATCCGCATGAGGAGGTATGATGATGTTTTGCTCTTGCTCTCGTCCCCATTTCGATTTCTTTCGTCGTTCCTCTTCAGAGAAAGATCAGATTCCAGTGACTGAATGGTCTCTTTGCGATCGAGTGGAACTACTGCTTCCGTATTCTCCTTGGTAATTTCTTCATCACTCGCAATGGAGATGTTAATGTCAACTGCCTTCTCCGTCGCCTCTCGGAGTTGCTGGGCGTGTACAAGGCGTGAATAAGCACTATTTTTGTCGGCCAAGAGCTCCGTGTGTGTACCCTTCTCCAAGACCTGACCGTCTCCCATGACATAAATGCAATCAGCGTCCATGATCGTGGACAGTCGGTGGGCAATCGTGATCGTCGTACGACCTGCAGCTGCCCGATCCAATGCGTCTTGCACAATTCCCTCAGATTGGGTGTCGAGAGCGGACGTTGCCTCGTCAAGAAGCAAAATCCGAGGATCAGAAACGATGGCACGAGCGATCGCTACACGCTGTTTTTGACCACCAGACAAAAGGAAACCACGCTCGCCAACCATGGTATCGTACCCATTGGGTAGCTTGCTGATAAAACCGTCTGCATTGGCTTTGACACACGCCTCCTTGACGAGGTTGAATTTCTCTTCCTCGGAGAGACGTTCATACGGGGTATTGATCAAACCATGTGCAACGTTGTTTCTGATGGTCGTAGAAAAAAGCGTAGGTTCCTGGGAGACGAGGCCAATCTGGGAACGCAACCATTTGATGTTCAAATCTCGGATCTCCACGCCGTCAAGTTTGACAGAGCCACTTGAAAGATCATAGAAATGTTCAATGAGAGCGATTATGGTGGATTTTCCAGAACCCGAAGCGCCAACCAAAGCTGCGCCCTGGCCCGCATTGAAGGTAATATCGATGCCTTTGAGGATGGGGACGTCGGGGCGGGAAGGATAGGCAAACTTGACATCTTCCAGGGTGATCTTGCCTACAACATTGTCTGGCTTGAGTCCACCAGGATCTGAGGAATCGATGTCGGGAATGCGGTCGATGGTGGCAAACAATTTAGCGGCTGCGGCTCGACCGAGTATGATGACTGTTTGGTAGACTGAGTTAAGGCATACAACGAGGAGTGGAAACTGACCCTGCAACTCCGGTGCCATCATGGCAAGAGAGAAAGAACCAATCAAGATGGCTAGGATCACATTCATGACCTGACCAGCGTTTGCTGTTGAGACAAATGAGTCGAACGAGTTGGTAATCGTGGGTCCTCTGGCTTACCGTGTCCTTCATTGATCAACGTCGTGCCAAACTGGAAGGCTAGAGGAAAGAGTCAGTGGCGATGATCCAGGATGGACGAGTGTGCGTACCGAGAGCATAGGCAGAGAATACGAAAAATGCGAACGCGCCAGTACCAGCCCCGTGGACTAGGGCTGCTTTGGCCCCTGCGGCACTGGCACTTTGGATGTGTACGTCGTAAAGATTACTGAAAGCCTTATGAGTACTGAACGCGTGGGCGGTGCGTATGGTGGAGATGACTTCCTCCGCGAGTGTACCACCCTCGCCGATGTGCTTAAGAGAAATTCTATAGGGTTGATGAGGAAGATGGTAGGCGATGATAACGAGACAATACGAACTGCATGTACTTTGAGCCGAACACGCCCATAGCAGCGCCAGCGAAGCCGATGCAGGGGAGGATGGCAGACAGTGCAAGAGCAAGTCTCCAGCTGCGAGCATAGGCAAGGACAAACCCGGAAATGAAAGAAGAAATAAATTGTACGACGAGAGGGACCTTCTCGGATATGCCTTGCTGGACCAGATCTAATCTGATAGCGTGAGTGTCGGTGGGTCTGTGCATGTCGGTGGCGTACGGGTATCTGTCTGGATGCGAGTCGCAACTTCGCCTGCGCCGACAGTTTCGATGTAGGCAATGTCTTGACGTAGCACGGACTGAAGGTATTTCTCACGAATGCGCTTCGCGTTGACTTCGCCAGTGTGAACCCAAACGGTCATGTAAAAGTATGTGCAGACAAGCATCGCGATGCCTAAAAGAGCATGAGCAAACAAACGGAAAGAAAGAGCAAGGGGGATACCAAGGTAAACGAGGTCCAAAGCATTCGAAGCAGCGGTTTTACGCAACTGTGACCCAGCCAAGTTTAATTCCTGGAGGGCAGCGGTATCGTCGGTGTTCTGGAAATAAGCTCGCTCGACTCCACTGAAGGAGACGAAGGCCTGTATAAGCTTTCCAAACAGAAGGGTCATGAGAGGCTGCAGTCCGACGGAATGGATGAGCGAGCGGAAGAATGGATGTGAGAAAGGGTGCACCATAGCAGACCCTGCGGCAACCGCAGCAAAAAGACCAATGACATCGATGAAAATCTCGAATGGTGTGGAATAGCTGGAATAATGAGCAAGACGGGGGGGAGGGAGATGGGGAACCTCACCGGAAGAGCTGGGTGAAGGATGCGGAAGGAAAGTTGGAGGAAGGAGGTGCGGTGCCAGCCTGGGACTTGTCTTGCGCCATGGGAGACGGAAGGAGTGGTCGACTTCTTGGACATGATACAAGTTAAATACTTTAAAACGTATCGTTGATGGGGATCAGCCCAGTGCACCTTCGGGGTATTGAGCCCCGAGCGGGTCATCAAGATTAGTCAGTGTTGGTAGCACCTGTCAGAGACAGTAGTATCGCCTTGAGACACGCTACAACATGATTGGTTGTGCTTGTCGCTACATGGGTGGTTGTCAAAAACGTTTCGGAGTTCTGGCAGATAGTAGCCGAAACACATTTCTCGAACGTCTATGATCAGAGTAAGGTGTCGATCCGAAGGTAGGTTATGATAATAACTCACGTTGCTGCTAACGTTGAGATCCCATCGGGACAATTGCATGTGCCAGCACAATGTTGTGGGTTGGTGGCATCGAGGTCGAAAATTACGACCCGGCGGGGGCCGTGCGGTGTAACCAAGTATGACAGCCCGCAACTTGCCTAACCGTGACGGTGCTGGACGAAAAAGGATAGTACCACGATTGTCAGTCTGCCCTGGCCCCAAGTTGGAGTTACCGCATGTTTCGTGGTCTCTGATTGGAGATTGGGAGCTAAAAAGTTTTTCGACAACCAAAACAAGCTAGATCATTGAGCTTGTTACTCGGGTACCTGATAATTTGACTCGGCGACCCGCCGGGTGAAGTATTGTACCTTGATGATGCGGCCTCTCGGCCGGAGTACTTAGTTCCTGACCCACTTCACGTTCAACAAGTTAAGTTTTATCGTTTTGTGAATCCGACCTCAGTACATAGATGTAACGCAAGTTCATTGAGACCATATCATACAAATAAACATCACTCATCAAACATCGTAGCAGCGGCGCCAGGCGCCGCTATGACATGATAAAATCGTTCTTGGACTAGAATATTGCATTTCTGTACAAATAACCAAGCGCAATACATAAAGGAACCTGCATATTTAATCATAATGATATTACACCATTCGAGACTTCATTCAAACATTCAACTCGACATTGGTCGATGGCATGATGCTGCGGCATCAAGCCTAGTTTACGTGCATGCACCCTCATTGGTCCAAGCACCCGAGGTGCCTTTGAACGCCGATCCGCGGCGTCAGCGTCCCGGTTCAACGAGCTTATGCAAAGCACTCACCTCCTGGTGTCTCAGCCTCGTTCCATTGGTTCGCAGTCCAGAGATAGCCCCTATAAGTCCATTAGTGTGCAGCCCAAAGACGCGCGACATAAACAGGTGCGCACCCATAGGTAACCTGGTTCCCGCTGACATACTATACCAAAGGATTGAGTACCGCCAACTTCTCGTGGGCAGGGAGTGACAACTTACGGCAACGTTGTTTACCCATGCAGAAATACCCGAACAGCTGCCGGACGACGTGCTGGTGGGCGATGATGCTGTGCTGGTCGTCGTGGTGGGCGAAGGGGTCGTTGTAGTAGTGGGCGCCGGGGAACCAGAGACGGGCCACGTGTTCCCTCGGACGGTGGTGATCCAGGATGAGGTCACGTCGGGGTACTGTGTGCACCATCCGAGCTCGTTTCGAGGAACAATATAAAACGGGAGACGGTACTTACTTGCCACACCATAACGCCGGCATCTAAATGCGCGGATGAGTTTAGGTTGTCAATGGACAAGAGATTTAGAAGGCAACTTACCCCATCCATCTGCAGCTGCCTCGGCGACGCACGTCGCGAGCGTCGAGGGGGCTATATAGCCGTTGCTGGCGTCTGCCGTGGTGCCTGGTTTGCCAATGACGAGTTTGTCGAGGTTGACGCCGTTGGCGGCGATCTGGAAGAGGGCGGTCTCGGGCCAGGCCGTTGAAGATGCTGTCAGCAGGCCAGCACATGTAGTATATTCCGTGGCTCCCTCTGTATCCGAGCGCGATATTCTTAGAATGCCATATAAAGTTCATTCGAGTGGACGACGTACGGTTATAGAACTGAGGTATCGATTCGGACGAGTTAGCAATCGTCGACGAGGTAAACTATGGAGCGTACTTGGACGTTGTACTGCGCGGGAAATCAGATAAACATGCAGAACATGGATGGTGTTTTTACTCACCCAATCGATCAAGGATCCGACGCTCTGGTCTACTGCAAGGTATCCTCCTCCGGTCCACATGTTGGGAGCGAACCTTGTTTCGATTCAGAAAACCTTTTTTTTCGAATCTCTTGTCAACTTGGAGATTACACTCACCAGGGTGCGACCGCTATGATATACGTGTCAGACATTACCGAACGAGATACACAAGGTGTCACTCACGGGCATGAGTGAGGATATACTGTCCCTGCGGGAGTTGCGTGCGGAGCTGCTGAGTGAAGCTAATGAGCCAGGTCTCGGCATCGCCTCCTCCACTGTTAAATGCGGTAAAGTCCTGTCCCAACGATCACATAAACCATTGTCACATTGTCCAAAACGGCTCAGACAATACCTCATAGTCGACGTCGATACCCTTGAGCCCATATTGAATCACCCAGGCTGCCATGGTGTTGGCTGTTGTAATGGCATTGTACCCTGATGACGTCGGTGTCTCTGTGGACCCAAAGGCAGAGACGATCAGCGAAATCCCAGCCGCGTCGTACTCTGCAAGGTACGACGCTTGCTCGCTGGCCGTAAGTTCCTCCCAATTCTGAGCCTCGTCGACGGCGCCCGACGCCAACAAAAAGGTCAGCGCACTGATCCAAAATCTGTCAATCGCGCTGTGAACTCGCAATCACGAACACCCACAAAACATTGTATCCCTGTATTTTATCAAGTGTCAGTGATAAAGAAAAGTCGATGCAGAAGTGTACACTCCATTGCTTACCTCGAGGTCTGCTGCAGTCGGCAAAGGGTTAAGCCACTTGTCGTTGTAGGCTACGAAACGAGGTGCAGCCGGTGTAGTCCTCTTCAATAGATTACGAGCGGAAGGACTGAGTTGTTGAAGCTTGTCCGTTAACGGAACAGCATGTAGTGATTTAAATAAGCAAGAAATGATCAAAACCAGGGATGCGGTCAAGGTGAAACGGAAGGAGGTCATGATGTTCGAACAGGACCAAGGCAAAGACAGCTAGGAGTTGTTGGAAGGCCGATAGCTGCTGGCAGCATGGCATTAAATACCGCAGCCTAAGTTGATATCAGTGCATCCACCTCATGGAACAGAGGAACGATGTGAAGATGGGGTATGGGGTCATCCCACAAGATCCCTCTGGAACTGGGCACGATCTCCTGTAGTCGATGCTTGCGAGATGAGTGCATATAGTCACTGTGGTCCCGGAAGCGAGCCATCGAGCAGCAGCTGTGGTCAGCCATCGACAATGCACTTTTTCCCTTGGATCATGCAGTCATGAGCACAAAAAAAGGTACCCCATATGGTAGAAAGGGGTGTGACGAAGGAGCGAAGGATAATCCTTCATCGAGACCGTTTGGCGATACGACTTGCACACGAGCCCAAATGATCATCCTTCAGTTCAACTGCTGTAGGATGAGAGTTGATACAAGCATGGAGACAAGAGGTGCACTGTTGGGAAACAGAAGATATATTCTAGCAGCAGGTTACGGGTGGTACACTGAACTGTGATAAGCAAGTGAATAAAAACCACATGGAGAATTTTATATGGGTCCTTGCCTGTAAACCACGAAGTCACTTCCAGGTTTCAGTGATCCATGTAAGTCAATCAAGCGCCATATGCGACAATCCCTCTTTAATAAGGTTCCGACAAGGTTCCGACCCTAGAAAAAATAGATCACGAGATCACCCTCCACGAAATCGCAGTGTGCAAACACCGACACACCCGTGCGGTACCATGCGACAGAGCTGTTAGTATGGGTAGAGTTGCATTTCATCCATACCATACGTCGTGGAAGTCAACCGACGAACTGAACTTTGTCCGCTGTGGCGTTCATAAGGAGCATGTGTGAACTTGTCGTGGGACGATCATACCAATAGAGAACGAAATATCAATATTTTGAGCAAGGACTGGCAGCCCGAGCTTTTTGCAGAGCAAGGCCAGTCTTTGTTTCAATTCGGCGATGACGTCTATTGTCCGCCTCTCCTGTGCTGCAGTGTCTGCCACCGAGCATGCGCTTTCGATGGCCTCGGGGGCATTGAAGTGTTCCTTCGCATGTTGTTCGGCTTCGAGGTCACGGGGTGCGATATCGGAGAACAGTATGGTTGAGAGAATGGAAGATATGCAACGAAGTTCTTCAAGCTCCGGCGAATCCTGACTCCGGGAGTTCAGAAGAGCACCAACCGCAGCAACTGTCCCGCGAAGGTTGCCAAGCTCTCGACCGAGAGGTGCTCCGACGCGAGCAAATCCAGCGTCAAACCCTTCTTGCAAAAACGCCTCCTTTCCTGCAATGATGCCCTCGCGGTACCCAGACTATTCTTGGAGATGAATCTGGGTGGCATCGAGGGATGATTGAAGCCTACGTTGGTGAACTCGGAAGTGATCTTGGTCCATTCAACATCTGGGACGTGACTTGCGCGTGGATCGTCTTCCCATGGCGAATCGGGGTCCATCTGCTGTTGTCCTTGAGCGTCCGTGGTGGATGTCAGAAGAGAACTACTGTAAGCATGCTGCATCCGACTTGTCGGATGAGCCCGATCACACAAACCAAACTTGTCGCCGCGGAGTCTCTGTCGCTATAATTACGGTCAGGCACTTGCGGCAGAGCTTGTACTTACTCTGAACTAGACTGTTTAAGCTCTGGCTAGTAATATTGACTACCAAGGTCTACCCGGTGCCCGGTGCCAGCCAAGTTCGACGGGGCGGGACTGAGCCGCACGACGTGCTCTCAGGCTAGATGTCCGAGGATTCTTCTCGTGTCCAACCCATGCGCGTGCACATGGCCGGTAGTACATTACCAAGCTGCAAGAGACCGCTCGAATCGTATGGGTCTGGGTTCAGACGACGAAGGCGGAGCCGGCCTCTTCAAGTTCTGCATACTACTGTTTCCGCTCCCGGGTGCGTCTTCCGAGTGCGTCGGCCATGGTACGTCTAGTACCAGCCCATCCGACTACCAATCGAGACAGCAGGCGTCAATATATACGTCATTCCGCTGCTGTCCAGTAGATGAGCACGGCTCACGTATCCCTCAAGGGCATCGATAAAAGCCTCCCCCTTTTTTCGAAGCTAGTCTCAGCATCATCCTGTCACCTCCGCGTCCCTCAGGCTGGCGTGCTTTGAACTTCTCGATGCACCTCTCACGTCCGGTGGTTGCACTGGAATTCTTCGTCCTCGCCTGGTGGTTCGGCTTGACACCAATGAGACCGACTTTCGTCACTTTTATACCACCCTCGAAGCCCACCCTGTGACGTTTGGAGCGACGCCGCGCACGCCGCCATCTCAGTCTACACTCCATTCGAAACATCCTGCGATGACTACTTCTTCATTCCACATCATGATAGACAAGAATCGGCGGCGTACAGTTTGATGACATAGATTCGGATGCGATGTCGCGTTGCTCGCCTACTTCATGTCAGCCTCGTCAGGTTCCTTGGGGACAGTTTTCTCCCCTTGAGAGACGGTGGCAGCTTCTCCGAAGTGGTCGCTCAGTGTAACAGGGGAACGAAATTCGATCTGAAAGCAGAAATGATGAACGAGGAGATGCGTCGTCTATGAATTACACAAATGATTGCACGATCTTGTCAAGTAAAATTACCTTTACCGTGCTCTGCGCTGACCAGCGCGCCGTACGTACGTCTACACGTCCTGATCGTTGCTCTTCTGACGAACAGCAACCCAACAAAAATGTCCACACCCAGCTGCACACAAATGTCCCGCCATACCTCTCTCTTTCGCTCTCCCAGAGACTCCACGACCCTCCTCGTTCTCGCCCTCCTGTTCCCTTTGTAATTGTCGACCCCGCACACCGGACGGCACTGAAAGCTCGGTCATCGGACGTTCCATATAGTACCGCCTGTAACAATCTTGATGACCGCCGTGCGAACATATCGAACATTGGAAGAGGAGGGTGCGGACGGGAAGATGACTGTTTTTCGGTTGGCCCAACCGCAAGTCAGCACCGCAGCACGGCATACGTCGAACCACGCACCATATCGAGCATCTCACCAAGGCCTCCTTGCACGTAACACATAATGCATGCGTCGCCCTCACGTAGGGATTCCTTGAACGAACAGCGACCACCGGCTTCCGGCACCTTCGGCATGCGGTGTAAATGACAGTCTCGAGCTATGTTCCCCGTCCGTCAGACGGTCGGTCAGGTGTACATTCCACAAGACGTACCCTCGTCAACATTTGCATCTCCTCTACTTTGGAATACTTGCGAAGGTAGGCCGCACAAGTGTGAAGTCGATATCGCACTAGCATGTCTACCGTGACCATTGAGACGTTCGTCCAATGACGTGGCTGTAATCTACTTACCTGCATAAGCTTCAACGAATTGGATCGTGCGGCCGAGATCCAGCTCGAGTTCCTCGAGAGCCACTAGTGCGAGCATTGCACACATTTGAACGTCGCCCTAACCGTCTTGTCCTTCAGTGCTAAGATCTCTCCCGTGAAGTCGAAACACACACCTCGTCCGCATATTGCTCCAGCGTCTCTCGCAACGCCCGCCATCCTGCTTCCCGTAGCTGACGTTCCTCATCTATAGTCGCGACCTTTCGTTGATGGCTCATCTCCGCCCAAACCGTTGGCTCTTCGTCCACCACATCATTCCTGTCCACATCTACCGGTCTCACCTCGTTCTCCTGCTCGCGAATTGACGCAGCAATGACTGTCTCAACGCTACCTTGACTCCCTCTCCTGTCCCCGACGTCAAGAACATGTTGTGGAGATCCTGCTGGCGGCCCACTCGGCGATGAACGTGCAGGTGACACTAACGGTGCAGCTAGCGACGCCACCGTCGAACTCCGGCTCCGGCTCTTCCACCGCCTCGCAACACCCGAACCTTTCCGCAACTTCGATCGTGCCACCGACTGCGACTGCGATCTCGTGCTTGGCACCCCAGGACGTCCAATTGCACTCTCCGAGTCTTCACTCGGCTCGCCGTCCGTGTCAGTGGACACCGGGGAAGGACTTGCGTCGTCGTCTTCAAGGCCGCTGCGGCGGCGACGCCTCGGACGTGGCACCGGGTCTACCAGCGAGGCTTCATCGACATCCTCGTCATCGTCTTCTACCCATCGTTGTTGCCCGGCGAGCCTCGACAGCGGACTTGGATGCGCAGGCCCTGCCCGCCCAGAACTCATACTTCGCGCCTTGTTCACTCTCGATTTGTGCGGCGGCGGCGGACCGACGTGCGCCACATCGACATAGCGATCCATCTCACCTGCATGTCCACCACTGTCCTTGACGCTCTCGCTCGCCGCGCCCTCGGACGAGTCCGAGTCGTCCAGAGCACCTTCTCCGACGTGCCGGAGGCTGCTCTTGTCGCTCACGCTCGCTGCACTCGGACTCTCGCTATGCGCGCTTGTCACGCGACTATACACGGAGGGTCGGCGAGCGTGCGAATGCACCAGCGATGCGGTCGAGACGAGAATCGAGGGCCGTCTCTGTGCAACCGTCGCCGGCGTCATGGTCGCCGTGGGTGGCAGGGCTGGCGTGAGCGGAAGAGAAACTGGAATGTGACGCGGAGATGACGACGCCGAGGACGCTGGCGTCAGGTTACGTGAGTTGGGGGGCGGCTTAGTAAGTGGAGGTGGTTGGGACTCGGGATGATGTTGTGGTTGTTTTCGGTCCTCGTTTGATACAGAGCGTGGTGTTTGTGTATGATTTCGACGGTGACCAACAAGTGATTGAGATGGGGAGCGGATGGATGATGCCACGACAGAATCAGCAGACACGGCGCGGTACGAAGCTGGTTTCGGGACAGGCCCAGTGCTGTGCACATTCGCGTTTTCATTCGATGGGAGAGCACTTGGCGCCGATGCTGAGTGGACCAACGTATGCGGTGGATCCAGTCTGGCGCTGGCTGGTAACGAAGTGGTCACCGACTCTGGAATGATGTCGGTCAAAAGTGATCCCAACAAGATCCACGTCTGAGCAGCGTGTACTTTCCCAACCTGTATAGCAACCTATGGAACACAGAACATAAGGTTTTTCTCTACGTTTTTCAACATTGTCGAACTGACCTGTGCGTTCAAAATACAGACTTCCTTTTTCTTCGTAGGATCATCAGGCACGATATATCCCTTGGCGAGTCTCACGAACACGTCCGGCCCACTGTGTTCGGATAGGGGGACGCGAACATAGGTGCCCATGTTCTGTAGGCCAGGAACACGACTCTTGTCACCCAATGCCTTTGATCTCGACTTCCGATCAATGGTTAACGCGCGCCGATCCGGGTGGCTATGGATAGAAAACCATGAGGATAGCCCACGGAAAGTATATAAGGTGAACTCACACATCGTCATACGGCACCTCCCACTTACTCCGCTTATCGGCAACGAATGCGAGCGCCCCCTCTGAACCGTCAACAGCATTCCAAGATAGTGCGACCCTCGGCACTGCGTCGACGGGCCGATGCGAATATCTCAGGTCGATCTGAGCAAAGATCCCAGACGCGTGTTGAACCAAAAGTGCATGAGAGTCACGAAACACGGTATCTGCAGGATGGCTAAGCAAGGATCAGATGCCGAGGAAGGATGAGAACGTACCGGTTACTCCACCATCAGAAACACTCGTGTCAACAGTCCACTTGGCGATCCACCCGCGACGCACGTCCCATATCTCGACCGTATCGCCTACCGGTCCAGATTTTCTTTCCGCGTCTTTCGATCCGGATAATTGGCCGGCAGCCAAAAGAAAACTGGGTGTGAGGTTCTGCATCCGGGGGCTTCCTAAGAGTTCCGCACCACCCCCACCGCTGAACTCTGCGTTTGAGACCACTGCAAGTTCACAAGGATATTCGGGCCGCCAAAGAACACGCCTGACTGGGTAGGACGGGTGAAGTACATACACCGGTTTGTTCACAAGGTGTGATGAGGTGTTTGACCCAGGAAGATTCCAGACCTTTGTGCGATCAGGCACGGGCAACAGCGAGACAGAAGCGGCATACCTTGACGGTGTGATCGAGCCCACCGCTAACAATCCAACTGCGTTCCACCTGCGTGGGTACATTATCCGCACCCTTGCTAGCGAACGAGGTGCCACGCCAATCCAAGGCGAGTATGGGGCCGGTATGCGCAACAGGTAAGCGATCTAGTTGACCGCGCTGGCCCATTTGCAAATCCCAACGGTAGATGGAACCGTTATCAAGTCCGACGATGGCTTGTAAAGGATGAGAGAGCATAGGAGAAAAGACGAGCGACCGAACGGAGGTTGAATGATGTATCTTTATCACTGAGCGCGACATGTCCCGCAAATCCTGTTTGGCATTGGTAAAGCACGGAGATCAGGGGCAAGCAAACGTACCCATATGCGCATATCACCATCCGCAGAGCCTGTGATACAATAGTACGGGACTATGGACGAGCAAGACAATGCGTGGATAGAGCGAGTGTGACTCTTCGTCTTCCGTTCTATAAGGACGTCAGTAGTGAAAGCAGACCGTCAATTACACGCACCGTACTTGGTGCTGCCAGCCTTTTCCAGATCCCACATGATCAGATCGCCGTTCCTGGCGCTGGTCAGTATCTTGTTATTGTAGCCTATACTCGTGTGCTCCGTCATCGTGAGCCGTGTCGCAGAGGAATGAGTACGAACTGCCGCTACACCACGCAACGTCGGTGCTCGTGCTTTCAATCTTGAGACCACTGCCGTCCCAAAGGTTCTTGGACATATCGACGCGATGACCACCGGGCCCGACGGCTGATTTTTGCTCCGTGGTGGAAATGTCTTCAGGATCTGATAGACGAAGGACGCGTAGCGCTGTTCGACACGGTCGTCAGGAGGAACGCCGAGCGACAAACTAGCGTTGGGACGAACATTCCCTTCCTGCGACCACACACCTCGTGCCATCTTCGTTCTTGGCTACTGTACCGCCTCCGCTAGCAGTCGCACGGGGTAGGCGCACGTTCCGACTCGGTCCCTGGTACCCATGGAAGCGCGAGTCAGAGAATATGTCTCCCGGCGCAAAAGATTTCAATGGCGGGGGCGCTGCTGCGGTGAACGTCGAGGAGCGTCTCTGGATCGTCGTCTGCATAGAACCCGTGTCTTGCTCGTTAGCGAAGCGAACACTCTGGCTCAGAGTTGCCAGATTTGGCTAACATCTCTACTCATATCGTACAGACTACGCGAGAACCAACAAATACATCCAAAATTCTAGGTCAGCAAGATTAAGCTGGTCCAAGCACGTGCTCGGGTATGGGTATCCAAGATGATGAACTTCTGGCGTGAAAATGATCACGCAGGAGCCTGGAGCATCAAGTTTTGTGCGAACGCACCCGCCGCGCCACAGGGCAGGATTATTTTCACAGTATCCTTCAAACTCTGGTCGATCGACGAACTGCACGTTCCCATAGCTCAAGGCGAGCGAGCAAAGCAACGATGTTCTCCTCGGAAAACACCGGAGATAACGTACGGGGCCCAGACGGAGCTGAGGTGCGCCGCCAGACCAGCTCGTCCACTGTGCCAAGGAACTTGAGCGAGCGAGTGATGGAGGCCACATCATGTTGTCGCATCGGATTTGGAGGGAAAAGATTCTGCTTCGGCGTTGTGGGCGTAGCAGTAGTCGAAAGGCTGGCCAATGAGCCCACGATACTTGGTGAGAGGTTCAACGAGCCCACGAGGGCCTATGAAGTCAAAAGACATTCGTTAATCACCAATTGCACGACAATGTGATAGGGCCACTCACATCCAACGCTCTCTTTGCCTCATTTTCAGATAAATTAGCGATTTCGACAGGTAGATCTGGGAGTGGGGGCGCCGAAGGCAAGATAGCTTGGGAACCAGCAGCTCGCGTTTCGGCATGTCCATTTTCCTTCATAGGTGCAACATTTTCATTATTCATGGAGGTTTGGGAAATTTTGGCTTGATCCCGCATTTCGGTTCCCAAGCGGTTGGAAATCAAAGCTTGTAGTTCGTCATACCGTTGACGAAGGGACTTCACTTCCTCATGGGCACCAGCAAGCGCTGCGTTTAATTCCTCAAACGAAAAAAGTTGGTGCGACGGTGTGGGTGGCTGGTTTTCCTGTGAACCGCTGTTAGTATGTACATGAACAAAGAGGGACAAGAATTACTTTAGCTATCATCGCGTTCTCGTGGATTGCTACCCAGGGCTGACTTCCAAAGGTCGAGCTACGGCGATGACCCACCGCTGCGCGAGTGACTGGCTTTGGGGACATGGAATTCGAACGGGAAGGGGCTGTTGAGGAGCTCCGGTGCGAGTGGTGCTCGTCATCGCTGTCGCCGTCCTCGTGGGGCGTCTCTGAGGACTGTGCCCCATTTTCCTCTTCTCCAAAAGGTTCCTGGTCGGTGGAAACGGGATGAGTCCCCGCAAACATCAGACGAATCTTATCAAAATCCAGTTTTCCCGATGAATCTCGCAGTGTCACATTTGACTGGGTGTCACCTTTGGATGATGGATATTCATCGATACCGTCGGATGCGAGGAGATCTATGAGCGCTTCGAAAGCGTCGTTGGAGACTGCGCTGTGTGTTTGGGATGGCGTAGAGATCAAGTCGGACATGAAGCTTAAGAACTGGCAGGGTTCAACAAGTCCCGTGCCGTAAAATTGACAGCGACGTTGATCGGTTTGCCATCCCGACAATTATCCGCGGATGAGACTAAGAATAGGGGATTCATCCCAGGCAAACCCGGGGCCCGTCCACATTCAAGAACATTCAAAGTTCAGGGCTCGCTCGTCTGAACGCTCAAGCGATGGCCTTCCCACCAGACTACAAACTTCTCCCTACCGTTGTCTCTGACGACGGAGAGTACTTTGCTCCCAGAAAACCGTCTGGAAAGAAGAGATTCTTTCTCTCCTTGGTCTCCTTGATCGCCCTCATGTATGCCTCATTCTCTGCAGTCCGCCTTGCACGCTCCAGGGGTTTCTGGATGACCTGCTATGGCCCACGAAGGAATCAAAGCAGCTTGTCGAGCCTTCCAACTCACCACTCGTTGCCATCTGGTGATAAAATACCCACCGTTGCTCTGGGTAGGAGATGATTTGCTGATCATGCCATGATTATCTCACCATATACTTAGGTGTCTGGCAGGCAGGTACAGGCGAGGTTGGCAACGCTGTCAAGGTAGGCAGATCCACTCGAGTTCTCGTGCGATGCTAAGAATGACAGGTCGCGCTGAATGCTGGTTACCGACACATCGATGGAGCGTGGATTTACAGGGTTTGTACTCCTTTTCGTGCAAACTATGGCGACACCTCTGACAGCTTGTTCAGAATGAAGCTGAAGTGGGACAAGCTCTCAAAGAAAGCGATATACCGCGTGAACAACTTTGGCTGACATCCAAGGTAAGTAACCCTTCCGTCTGAATGTCGGGTATACTGATCTCGATTGGCAGCTCTGGAACAACTTCCACGCTCCCGAGGACATTGAACCTATTCTCGACGATTCACTCTCTAAACTTGGCACTGATTATCTTGACCTGTACCTGATTCATTGGTATTTTCATTATGCCGTCGAATATGCTTTCTTGTTGACGCTAGATGTGTTAGGCCTGTCGCATTCAAGAAGGATGGAAACAACATCTTGGATGAGGATCTCACTTCAGATCCCTACCCGACTTGGAAGAAGCTCGAAGAATTGGTTGACAAAGGTAAAATTAGAAACATCGGTATTAGCAAGTGAGCACTACACTTTTGGCCCTTTAGATGTTCACTCAATATGTCTCCATCTAGCTTCAACATCCGAAGGTATATTGACATACGTCTTCGTTTGTGCAGCCCTCGTGCTGACATATTTCCAAGGATTCAGAATTTGACATCTAACCCCTTGAAATATCAACCGGCTGTTAACCAGGTTGAGCTCAATTTCTGGAACCCTCAACCTGAGCTCCTCAAGGTTAGTTTCGCAGTATTTATGTGTCTTTTCCACTGTTTTCCTGACCTTGGTTATAATTCTTAGTGGTCGAAAGAGAATGGACTTTTGCTCGAGGCATACTCGCCCCTGGGTAGCAACAAGCAAGTCGGAGAGACCCTTGCTGTTCCTGAGGTGTGCAATATTCTGCTTTGAACCTATGTGTCGTAATCATACATTTAAAATTTTCAGGTCAGAGACATCGCTGGCAAGCTTGGTATTACCCCTGCGCAGGTCATCATATCCTGGCATGTTCAGCGCGGAGTAAGCTGAATTACATTGTTTCGGACAAATCTAACTGCTGGTCTTCAGACTGTTGTACTCCCCAAGAGCGTAACAGCTTCTCGCATCGTCGAAAACCTTGACGGTACGTTTCACTCCTCTCGCACATTGGCATATAACTGATCCAACCCGCTAGTCTTTGAGCTTGCTCAGGAGGACTTCGAGAGACTGGAAAATGCTGCTGTTTCGCACCCACCCGCTCGTGTCGTGAACCCAAGCGAGGGTTGGAAACTCCCTTTTGACGTGTTTGAGTAAGCGAGTCTGTACTGATACTAAGAGTTGTAGTTTGAAGTAACTACCGTTGATTACGTGATGTCGTGGAGTTTGTTTGGCATAACCTTCCAATCCAAACAACCATCTGTTCCCAAAAGGGAACACTTTACTTTCCTGCGCTGCAATGTCTTTCCAACAACCTCATCCCGACCCTCCATGCCTTCGCTTTCCAGAGAACATTGGGCTCCATGAAGCCGTAACTATAGAAGCTGCAGTGAATATGCTTGGTCGAGCTGCACAACTATCCCACACCATTCCTTATTCATGGACGTTTATCGACAAGCCGGTTGGTACGCCAGCACGTGACGGCACTCAATCATGGCCACGCGCTAATATATTTGCTTCCATTGGTAGAGGGCCAGGTCGTCCTCATATTTCTCCCCAATCCCACCCAATTCCCAAATGACGGTATTCGCTACCAGGATCAAGAGACTCGCTACGCACTGCCAGCACCCGGCAACCGTGTACGTGTCGTCTTCGAATACACCAAAACCCAAACTATATCAGTTCATTCGCATCGTTTGATGTTTAGGAAATCGAGGTCATGGAAATAAAATATGGTTTCGTACCCAACATGCAAGAGACGACCGCCTGGCGCCTCCGACGTCGATATCGGCTCATCAAGGGTGGCCATCCACAGATCACGCTCGTACATTATGCGCGTGGACCAGTCATTCGTGAGTCTGCTCCATGTTCCCTTGCACCCTGTGTTTCAGACAGAGTACTCCCACCTTATTACATACTGCGAAAACGATAGACCTCTGTTTTCAGCTTCTGGTTAGCCAGACGCTCGAGTGCGTCGGGCTCTAAAGCCATGTTTCCTGAACTTGTTGACAATGTTCGACATTTCGAGCCGCATTCCCTGTTTCTTTTGCCGTTTTCTACGCCAGATGCTAACGCACATGCAGAGACCGTCCCTTCATTGATGAACTCACCCGTACGACAATATCCCCTCCGCCCGATCACTGAGCCTCCCGTGTACGTCATGGGTGAAAAAGCCGGGCAAAAAGTCTATCCGCCTTCCGCCGGCCCTCCTCCTCCACCCCAAGGCCCAATGGCTATGAACCCTCAGGCAATGGCTTTGAATCAACAAGGGATGGCTATGAACACTCAGGCGATGGCTATGAATCAACAAGGGATGGCTATGAATCAGCAAGGAATGGCTATGAATCAACAAGGGATGGGTATGAATCAACAAGGGATGGGTATGAATCAACAAGGGATGGGCATGCCACCACAAGCAATGAACCCCCAAGCTATGGGTATGAGCCCACAGGGTATAAGTATGCCACCGCAAGCCATGTTGGCACAGCAAAACAGCAACATGGAGTCGTTAGAACGACGGCGGGAACGAGAACGCACGCGGGAGCAGAGTGGAAACATGAGCGCGGTGCGTTTTCACTCTCATTTATCCGCGCATGCAAACGTGATGGAGTGTATGTTGGGCTATTGTAGCAGCGTTCTGGTCCACCTCGTTTGGACGACGATGACTCTGCAGGTGGGATGAACCCTCTTTTTTTTTTGTTGGGTATGAGGTATCTCATAGAGATTCCTTGGCGCCTTTAGATGAATTTGAGATGATATCGACTAGGACGCTCGCGATGACGCGGTATAAACGCAACCACGAACTCATGGAAGAGGTCTTCAAGCGAGCTGCCTTTGGTGACTATCACATCCTTCAAATCTATCTTCCTACACGAACTAACGCTGTCGAAAGGCGCTCTCGTTACCCCGCCGCTGCCGCCACTGGCATACTCGATCTTTGACAAGACTGAGCTCGAGTCCAAGGTGGTAAGTGGATTCAAGCAACTTCGTTGAGTCTCCTTGCCGACGTGTCCGATTCTTTTGGTAGGCCAAGTTACAGCATGAAGTCGAGGTGTTACAAGCGCAGGCCGCGGAACGTAGCGCGCGACGATCCGCAGCGGAAGACGTTATCGTTGCAAGTGGTCATACGCCCATGGAGGTTTCGTTCTAGATGTTGTCGCGTGCAAAAAGTTTGATCGTCGGCTATGGCATTGATGAACAAAATAGCATATGAATATGGTGTATTGACGTTTTCGTTCTGCTATTGTGTGCCACAGTGCTCGTCGATCCATGGAGGTTTGGATTTTCCCACTCACAGGTTCTAAACTAAACAGGGAGTATCATATGTATGCTCTCAGCGATAAGCTACCGGTGCCTGGTGGAGCACTGCCAGCATGGAATGATGATCCATGTACGTGAGTCTACGCATGCGCCCTTAGCGACGACATGCATGTGTCTGACCTCAATTCGCGGATCAAATTTGCGCACAATGACGTAGACGGATCTTGAAGGTACTGATCACACTGATCTTGACAGGATTTGCGACCACGAAGACAATGACGCGGACGGATCTTGATAAGTTGAGCATAGATAGATTGCCCTTCCACAGATTGTACTATCGGTACAATGTGTTGTGAGTAACAAACGAGGAAAAAAGAAGACCCAAGAGCCTTTTTTGCTATAAAAAGAGAGAGAGAGAATCCACGTATTTTGAGAAGTGAAAACGAGTTCGAGATTCGGCGAAAAGACAAAAAGAAAAATGAACATGGTATTGAGAGGAAGAGTCAGAGAAGTGAATGTTGAATAAAAATAAGTGCGAATAAAAGTCTTGTGGTAATTTCCATATCAATGTAGAGGCTAGAGATACAATGGCCAAAATAAATTAATAAGTGATTTTCGATGAGACAGCGGTACGTGCTAAACACGTCCTCGTGGGCGACTCACAAATGCATCATAGAGTTGGGGTGAGCAGGACGACAATCATGATAGGGAGAACAGACAGATATAGACGAACAGACTGAGAGGAGTTGCAAGTCAAGATTTTAGAACAGCCTGCGTGCAGTGTTGTCAGGCTCGGGGCCTACACTCTGGCTCCGTTTACAGTTCTTGCGGACGATGGGGATCGGTGTAGCGCTGGGCTGGCGAAGAAAGGCACCACCGGTACCTGCAGGTTCACCCAGTCTCACCGACGGCGGATGTTCCTTGCGACCTGCTCGAGTTCGACCAAGGCGCCACGCAGACGACGTTGGTGGCGTACTCTCTGCTCTTTTGCCCATCTTGCATTTGCCAGACCGGAGTGTGTCGTCCAGATTTTGTACTCTGCGCAGCTTTTCCATTGCAGCCGAAGACGCACCATTCAAGTGAGTGGTGACCTCTGCAATGGGATTCAGCCCCAACGCGGAAGCCCAGCGGGCAGTGTTATCTAGTCTATCCGCGCCGGAAAACATATCTCGTCCACGACTAGCTTCGTGGCCGAGATCAGATGAGGCTGTAAAAGCCCCTATCGAGGGAGCAAAGCGACTCGTTAGACGTGGATCTGCCTTTATCCGGCTTCGACCACGTTCAATAGGAGACAAGGGCGACATGGGAGTCGAACCACCAATGTCCAGAGGCATTGGCGAAGACGCGGCTGTCCGGGCATTCAATACAGAATGCCCAACATCGTCACATGCTGTCGCAAGCGGCAAGCGTATGGCGTCCGGCGGTCTGGACACACTCCGGCTCGTGCTTCTGGTGGAGAGCGAGCTCGAGGACGAGACGGAAGTGCGGGAAAGAGACCGGTGTGTGCGAGAGGAAGGTCGGTCGGGGGTAGAGCTGCGATCGCAAGAAAGCGAACGCAACCGGCGACGCGACGATGCGGAAGGTTGGTTGGGGAAATCTACGAATTCAAATTCGTCCCCATTTGATACACAATCATCGACCTGTCCCCAACCAATATCCCAGGCCATCTCATCCACCATCGCGATGGTCCAACGAATCCGCACGTCAGGCTCAATGCATCCTTTCAACAAACGGCTGGTTCCACGACCGACATTGGATGGCATATCAAACACGCCTGGAAAAAGCGAGTGAGGGAAAGGGGAAACCATGTGTCATTGTGCTCACCATGGAGAATTTTCATCGTCAACCTGGGTTCAAAGGGGTCAGAAAAAGGAAGTCGACCCGTAAGCAGTGCGTAAAGCAGACAGCCTAACGCCCACATGTCTTGCGCCGGGTTTGCACCGTGGTGCTTTCCAGGCGATTGTGGGGATAGGAGTTCTGGTGCGGCGTATGGCAGGGAGCCGGGTTGAAATGCGTGAGCAGGATGAACGGGAGTAGGGGACTGGTCCCCAGTGGGAGTGGAGATGCGATGACGGCGAGGCTTATGACGCAGGATGGATGCATGGCTAGACACTGGTGCGACTTTTGGTTGCCGCACGGTGTGGTGAATTGCAGAGCGGTGGCGATGAACGGTGGTGTCATGGGCGTCGAAACGCTCCTCGTGATCGGACTCGCCTATTTTGCGAGTGAGGCCAAAGTCGCAAATTCGACAGACGCCCATTTCGTCGACAAGGACATTTTCTAGTTTGATGTCTCTGTGGACGTAACCTGCGGTCTCATGCAGATATCGTACACCTCGGACGACCTGGCGAAACATCATGCCGGCTTCATCATGAGGAAGAGCAGGAGTGCCATCCCGCTTGAGGATATCGAAGAGGGAGCCTGCGGGACAGAAAAGGGTGACGTAGAAGTCGGCATATTGTGAATGTTCGACAGAGAAGAGAGGGAGGATATGTTCGTGGCTGAGGGAGGACCAGATCTCTGTTTCGTGGGCGAGACGTTTTTTGGTCAGGGAAGGATCTGACTGTCGTTCAAGGTCCGAACGCCTCACGATCTTGATCGCGACGACGCCACCGGATGGTGAGGAGGCACGCCTGATGGTGGAAAAGCCACCGAGACCAATGACCGGACCTAGCGCGTAGCCAGCCACGACCTCGCCTTCGTCATCCGGCATGCGGGTGGGTTGTATCGGGGTTGAGAATGCGGTGAGAAACATGGCTGCGGGTGATATGTGGGAATCCTGTGTCTGTGTGAACGGATGGGCGGGGGGAGCAGCAGAAGTGCATTCGTCGCGGAAAAGACGTCGGGATAATTGTTGATCAAGATCCGGAGTAGAAGGGCCCGCCTCAGGGGAGTCATATCGGTTGTCTGGGGGGTCGAAGAAGGAGCCCCAAGGGTTCCGGGGAGCCTCAATGGCGGATGGGTCAGGGAGGGAGTGGGAGAGGGAGATAGGGTCGTTTGATGAGTGAGTAGTGAGGTAGATGGCAGCAGACATGATCAGTCAGGGATGTGGAAAGGGACAAGAAAGGTTTATATACGGGGAAAGGAGCAATTTATCGTGGGAATAATTACTGGCAAGAAACAAACTGTTCGCATCACTTGCCGAACACAGTTTACTTGGGCGCAATTCTCAGCTCTTTCTTGGCCCACCCCGGTTACTTCAGATCTCCGGTAAATCTATACCTGCCTCCTTCCTACAGTCTGGACAGGATCGATCGTTTCAGGTTGGCTCCAGTAGAACGTCAGATCGGACCGGACACATTCGTACCACAAGGCTGAAACGTAGATGGCCTTACACGTGCGACTGCGCCAAGATCCTTGATTCCGCAACGGATCCAAACGGTGTCCCGCAGAGGCAAACTATGGGAAAACGCCAACTTCGTTTCTGACAAGCTGCGGTTCCGCGATTACGTATCCCTCGTGCATCGGAATCGTGACTCATGGCCCGTTCTGTGCCTGTGGGAAGGATCATGACCACTCGAATGCGACACAGTACCAACCTCAGTGGACGTTCGAACGTTCAACGGAGACTCTCGTGTTGTTCCTGAAACCCTGATCAGCTGATACCACTCAAACAGCAAACGTGATTCTTTCAACGGACACTCTCGTATTGTTCCTGAAACTTTGATTCCACTCAAACAGCAAACGCGATTCCTCTTGATGAGTCTCGCTCGACCTGGTTGGCTCACAGAACAACAACCAGCGCATGGTAACCTGGGAATCGGCTCTATCGACGACCGCTACCCATATGCAGTACTAGGACGATTTAGCTTTTGCTTGCCTCATCAACTTCTTTCCACCACCGCAACTTACTATAGATCCTCCGCGTGCCAAGAAACAGCCACAGTGGTGGTTCAAGCACGTGGAAGTTCAAACAATTGAATGCGACTCAGTATGACCTCCATGCACCAAGCCGCTCGGGTCCCAGGTTGGCACCCTTGATTCGCCCTAATGAATCATTCCCGGGAATTGGCAAAGTCAGTTTCACATTCGCATCTAGCAGTGATTTTTGTACCCTTCATTGGTGTAGTATATCTAAAACCGGAATGCGAGATTGATCGTCCTATCCATGGTAGAGTACCTGGCTCCAAGTGTTCGCAATCAAGCTGATGTACCATCCCTTTGGACTCCAAGCATGAAATCTTCAAATGCGATCTCATTCCATGAGCCCGATCCGGGAAAGCCTGCATTGCCGCTACCTGTCTCCCCGATCAGCTTCGGAGTTCTCTCTCCCCGGAAGATAGAGAGCCTCGGTCTGTCTGAAACACCTGGCAGCGGATAATAAAACATGTTCAACATTCAACCTGTCAACTTCCTTCTGGACTCATCCTTCAAAACCTACTTGATCCCCGGATAGCCATCTATCTTAGGGTACGTAGTGTCCAGGCATGGCATCCGAGCACCAAGGACCACTGGGCCTCGAGCAGCCTTCTTGGGTTAACCTGATGCGTGTTCAGGATTCAGGATAGCCGGAACCGTGTCATCAAATTACTTAACTGTAGTATGTATCCCCCTTCTACCGTGATCGTCGGTGCTTCTTTTACCTTCCTCCCGCCTCAACTGACAGTATTTTTCTATTCCATTTCAATTTGTTTATATGAGATACCATTGGCATGGAGTCATGGACGTCCAGTCATTTCCAGTTGCAAATCTTCGCTGGCAAGGACCGGCACTTGAAAGTCCAGTCTGTCAGAGGGCTTGGTCACTGATCTAGATTGACGCGCTCGTGTGCATGATGCGGGCCACGTCTCCTAGCCGATGGCACGTCCGGGTCTTTCGCGTCGATTTCTGATACACGAGTACAATCTCATCATGCATCCCATACTGATGCTTGAATCATAGCTCGTGTACCAGTTGCGTGGCACCGAGTCGACAGCCGGCAGCGTGGTCAAGGCAGCGAACAAGTCGACACCCCCGGGTTCGGTCACATCCAGATCGACGCGCTCATATTTGATCGTGCACGATGCGGGCACGTCTCCTAGCCGACGCCACGTCCCGGTCTTCCGATACGTATACATGTACAATAGTCACCGAGCAAACGAAATCTCAACCTGGTAATGCACAATGCCCGACGCTGTACGTTATGAGACGTGCTTCAAGTGAATTTCTTGGACAAACTCAGTGATGCGATGTGCCAGTTGCGTGGCGCGACGTGGCAGCGACTCACAAGCACCGATTCCCGGACGTAGAGTCTACGCCGCCGTGCAGCGCAAACACGAACAAGACCCAGGCTGGCCTACTGGGGTCAAGAGATTGCAACCTTCAAACTTCCTCGGTAGCTGTGATGAATGCTCGAACCGCCCTCGTGCGGCGTCGCAGTGTGGACTTATCCCCTTGAAGTCAACCATCAATCAATCATTTGGGTCCGCTACACTGGCAACTGACATCCTGTTAACTCCAACCGTTGTACGCCCACCAAATCAAGAAATAAATTGTAGGATCCGATGGGCGATCTCTGTGGGTCCGATCAGAAAAATACGTGTGGTCCACGTTCTGGACCCACAGAACACCACACTAACTAATACAAATCAAAAGTGAAAATTTGCTGACTCATGCATTTAGACTCGGTCCGACTCAACAAGTTGAAACGACTCCGTTACCATGGCCTGACTTTCTACAAGTAAAGCTTCCAGCACTGTTATTCATTCTCGTCCAAAATAGTCTCGAAGGTATGATATTGCCCCGTGAATCAAGAACTTACGAACATGTATTGTCACACTCTCGCTTCAGCAAGCTCAGGATCCTACGCACCGAGTCAGTCTCCCTCCCCGATTTCTTTGTCCTCTCAATACCCAAGTCTCGTGGACGCATCTCTCATACTGGATCGCGAGATTGATCCTTCCTATCCATGCTGGCTCCGAGGTCTGGCCAGTGTTCAACAATCAAGCTGATGGCACCATCGCTCTGGGCACCCAATAGATCGTTTACGAAGCTTATTCCCATAAAGCCCCCCGATCCAGGAAAGCCTGCACTGCTGGTGTAGCCATCTCGTTCCAGACGTTACTATTAGAATGGCACTTCGGACCGCGCGCTCCTTCAACCCTTTTCCACTTTGGGCTCACTTTCCAGTGCCATTCATGCCATTTTTGGTTTGCCTGGGTAGTACGAGACTATACACTGCCAGTACTTGGCACCTGTCTCCCCGATCAGCTTCGTGTTCTCTTTTTCCCCGGAAGGTAGAGAGTCTCGGTCTGTCTGAAATAACTCAATCCTGGCAGCGGATAATATCACGAGCCATGTTCAACAGTTTCAACCTGTCAAGTTCCTTCTGGACCCATGGATATATCTTATCAGGGTACGTAGTATCTCCGAGCACCAAGAAAATCTAGGCCTCGAGCAGCGGCTCTCTCGGGTTCATCTGATGCGTGTTCGGGATTCCGATATTTGTTTGCATGGATGCCATTTCAATTTGTTTATCCAACTTGGGGCTTGAATGAGATGCCAATGGATGTTTGGTAGTCATTACTAGTTGCTGGCAAGGACTGGCACTTGAAATTTCTGAAAGACCAGTCTGAGGCTTACTTCGTGGAAGTTGCAAGTAATTTTATGCATTATGAGAAAGTCTACGAGTAGCACTCACACGAGCGCCGATGTGTGGCCGTGTGCCGAAGTAAAGCTCCATCCCATGTCTGAACAAGTTGAGATGCTGTGTTATTCATTCTTGTCCAAAGAAAAAAAAAATAGTCTCGAGGGTATGATATTAAAACACATGGCCTCGTGAATCAAGAAACGAACGTGTATTGCGCTCTCGCTTCAGAAGGCAAGCTGGGTCGTCCATACGCGCCCCACCATGCAGACACCCTCCCCGAGGCCAGTTGAGCAGGCACATTGTGCATCCATAAGCGTCCATCGTCGACTAGGAAAGAGGGAAGGAAAACAATTGGTGGGGAGAAAAGCAAACGAGCTATATGGGAAATAAAGGACAAGGTAGTGCGGGTGATGCGGATATAATGAAATCTATTAGCGTGCTGGTATGCGGAGTCGTATGCGCAAGCGAGGCGAGCACAGTGGGTCATCGCGCGCGCGCCATGCAGAAAAGTCCCATCATCCTCTGACAACCCGTCCTCAGAGTAGTAACGATGCGATTCCTAGTCCTGCCACGAGCGAAAACGCACTCGTCAACCCTGACATGCTCCATCTGCGCTCGCCTGCGTTTGCACGAAGGACCAATGCTCTCTTTGCATTCTTGGACGTCGATTGCGTGACATTCCTCAACAGTTGTGTGGGCAACATATTCGGAGATGTTGAGAGTAGCCACAAGGGCGCCAGGGGTGTTCCGTCGAACTGATATAGCTGTAGAGTATACCCCCGGACAGCATCTTGGTAAATGATCCATTGCGTGTAGAGCTCGGTGTCGTTGTAAACTTCGATGAAATTGGATACGGGGGCACAGGGATCTTGTACTTGTTGGTAGCCGTCGCCAAAAGGGGAGAGGACGATGGAACCGTTGGAGACGAGGTCGTAGGTACCGTGACACCAGTTCAGGACGCCGGTGATGCAGTTGGGTTGGGTACCTGAAAAAAAGTGAATCATGAATTTATGATCCGGTTGAGAAAGAGCGAGAAGAAGTACCGTTGCCCGTCATCCGGTAGCGGGCGATCTCATAGTAACCATCCGGGGTACTACACGACCGCCGTTTCAGCTTGCGATGCTTGGAGCCGCAGATTGACTCACAATGAATAGGATATGCCGGTGGTGGGTGGGTAGATGAACGATTCATTGGCGGGTTGTGCAAAACCCTGTGGACATGGCGTTAAGGTTATACAAAGGGTGAAAAGGTGGTGTCGACTAACCGAGCCAGTGACGACGTTCTGACTGCCGGACGACCACGTACCGATGATTGTGGTTACGTTGTGGCCCGCGTTGTAAACGACGTCTTGAGTGAATGCAGGTGATGCGAGGAAGAGCAAAAGGAAGGAAATGAGAAACATGGAGAGACGAGGGGGGCAGCAAGTTCTGCCAGGATGAGGACGAAGAAGTGAACGACGACGGGAAAGGTGAGGGGGGGGAGGTGCTTGTTTGCTCTTGTTTGGTCTCATCTCCGTTTGTTGCGTTTCTGTCTGAGAGCCACGGCAACCGACCAAACAATAAATGTATATTTAATACAAGTATCAATCCTTTTTCAAGTCTCTCCGGATAATAAAGAGTCGCTCGCCATCCTCTGTGGTACTCAGTTCCTGTACACCCGCGATGGCCTCCAAACCCTGCACACCGCGGCCCTCGGCAAGCACAATGAATATCTCAAGACCATCACCAACCTGAGGAGATAAAATTAGCAGCAGAACAGGACACGGATCAGGAAGCGCAAGACCTCAATGTGACGCTCGGTTGCGCTGGTGAACGAATCAATAACTATCGACAAGACAGTGGGAAGAGGCATGTGTGCGGGATGTGAGGTGCCCGGTGCCGGTTGCTGATTCATGAAGTATATCTGCAGGACGTCAGTAAAGGGTCGGGGATGTAGATAGGAATCAACATGCCTGATTGTCCAAAAAGGGCTGCACCAACTCTTGTGCAGAGCCTGCTGCACGGCAGGTCTCACGTTCGTAGGAACCCATGGGGTCAAACGAGTAGACGGCGCCGCTGCCTGTGGTTGCGGAATGAGAGGAGATGGAGGGGAATATGAATGCTGGACGAACCATCTTCTTCTACACCACCGAGGATGTTGAATACGTAATAGGGAAAGAAACGTCGACCGTAGAGCATCGTTTGGATCATCCGTGCAATCGCGCGGATGGGCATGTCTTTTGAGTGGGCATGACGATACCACTGAGGACAAGAGCATGTGAGGGGCACAGCGGATGGTGGATGAGCGTGTACACACTTCTAGGCGCTGCTTTACTTGCTTGACAAACATATTTCCGTCCGCTGCAAAGCCATTGACGGCGAGAACAGCACGATCTGTCCTGGAGTGAACGTGAGTAGACGTGATCTTGTGGGGAGATGGATGATGGCGCGTACAAACGAAAGACCTTTGGGGCATATCGCGTCTGGATGCTGTAACCTTCGCTCTGCCTGGTGTCGCCGGCGATGACGGCAAAGTCAGCACCGGCGATGGCGAGGATCGTACCGCCATTCTCTGCGTAGGGGTTGAACCGTCTCTCGGTGGGGACAGCGATGGAATCCATGAACAAGTCGTAAAGGGCCGCGTCATTCGAGAGTTTGAGTGTGTTTGGTCTCACGCCTTGTACATAGGATTTACTAATAGATAACTATGAGTGAGTCTCACTCATTCTGCAATCTTTTTTATCTTAGGACCATCACCAGACATCGACGCGCTCAGTGGTCGCCTTCTCTTTGCCGTTCCGAAAAAAGGTAGTGTTTACACACATCGCTTTTCCTGATCGTTCAAGATCGTTCTCTCCAGGAAGACTGCACGACCGATGCATGCAGTTACTTGCAGGTGCGTGTCCGATATGCAGTGCATAGGCCACTGATCGAATTTATTGGTAGGTGCCGACATTCAGTTTCGCAGATCAAATCGTCTCGATGTTTGTCTCGTCATGAACCACCCCATCGCTCTGTAAGCCGCCCGATTCCACTCTAGCACATCTGTCCTGACATGTGCACAGCGTGTTCCTCCCCGCCTCAGACATCCCCTCATTTGTCGGCAACGGCAATGTCGATCTTGGTATCACTGGTCATGACGTCATCCTAGAAGCAAAAATGCAGGACAAGATCACCGAAATCAACCGCCTCTCGTTTGGAAAATGCGCCCTGCAAGTACAGGTGCCAGAGCATGGGCCAATAAAGACAGTCGATGACCTCGCAGGCAGACGCATCGTGACTAGCTTCGAGGTTGTGTCAGGCGAGTACTTTGCAAAATTGGATGATCGCCTAGCCTTGGTAGGCGATCAGCGCACCAAGATCATGTATATCGGTGGGAGTGTCGAGGCGGCCTGTGCGCTGGGTTTGGCGGATGGGATTGGTGAGTGCTCGAGATAGATGGGTTTGTTCGACCGCGCTGACTGCTACCATGCAGTGGATCTCGTAGGTACGTCTCAACGCAGTCCCTACTCGTCTTTCGACGCGGTTGAGTGACATTGTGGACAGAATCAGGCGATACCATGCGTGCAGCGGGACTGCATGCTATCGCCACTGTCCTCGAAACAGAGGCGGTCCTGATCAAATCCAACACGCCTTCGCGCGCTGACCACACACCACTGATCAATCTGATCGCTAGTCGCATCGCCGGTGTCGTGGCTGCTGACAAGTACGTCGTATGTTCGTACAACGTCTCTCGGCAGTCCCTCGCACGCGCGATGGAAGTCACCCCTGGACGAAGGGCGCCGACCATCAGTCCGTTGGAAGACACGGATTGGGTGGACGTGAGCGCGATGGTGGTGAAAAAGGATTGCGCCAGAGTGATGGACGAACTGGTGAAGATCGGGGCGGAAGATATCTTGATCTACAGCTTGAATAATTGCCGTGTGTAACCGCCACGGCGACTCAGGTTTGCCGTCCCGCGCCGTTCTCATCGCGTTAGAGACTTCGATAAATAAACACGAAACAAAGGTTTTGTAGTAGCCAAGTACTGCTGTGCAGCCGGGGTCACCGCCATCGTGATGCGGGTTGATGCGGCTATAGATCGAACCGTCAGGATCATTACTGTCCTGCGAACCAGTTTTATATGAGTCACTCATCTCCGCCATCCAGAATCCCAAACGCTCTCAATCAACCGCCATGACAGAGTGCACCCCCGACAAGTTCAAAGTGCTACTAGAAAGGCTCGTCAAAACGCCCGAAGAGTTCGCCCCGAACGATCTCAAAGCCGCCCTAGATCACCTCTTTACGCCCGATGTCGTCTCGCCTACCCAGATCGGCGCCTTCCTCGCTGCCCTGCATATCCGACGGATAGAACGCGGCCCAGAACACCTCGCAGCGGCGGCCGAGATGCTCCGTTCTCGCGCACTTGTGGCGATCGTCGAAGATGATGACAAGGATTTTGTCGTCGACATAGTCGGCACAGGTGGTGACGGACACAACACGTTCAACGTCAGTACGACCGCCGGTATCGTCGCAGCCGGCGCCGGCGCTCGCGTCGTCAAGGTCCGTACCACATCTCGTCCGACTTCAGCGGCTCCCCTACTTACCGACATTCATCTCATCACCAGCACGGCAATCGCGCGTCGACGTCCTCGTCAGGCTCAGCAGACATCCTGCAATCTCTCGGCTGTCTCTTCATCGCCCCAACCGCAGGGACACCCACGCGCCTCCCCCGCATCCCGTTCACGTTCATCCTCGCCCCGCACTATCACCCCTCCCTCGCCACCATCGCGCCCTATCGCAAATCCCTCCCCTTTCGCACCCTCTTCAACGTCCTCGGCCCGCTCATAAACCCCGCCCGCCCGCGCGGCATGGTCCTCGGCGTTGCCACACGCGAACTTGGGCTCCCTTTTGTGCAGTCGCTCAAGGAGGGCGGCGTCGTCCGCGCCCTGGTCGTCTGTGGCACCGAGGGCCTCGACGAGATCAGCTGTGCAGGGGACACGTGGGCGTGGTCACTTTACGACGGGCAGATCACCGAGACCGTGCTGCACCCCTCACAGTTTGGGCTTCGCACGCATCCGCTCTCGGCGGTGGCCGGTGGACGGGCAGCGGAGAACGCGGAGACGTTGACACGGTTGTTGACGTCGGGGGCGGAGTTGCCGGAGGCGTTGACGCCTGTGTTGGATTTCGTGCTCATGAACGCGTCGGCGCTGTTAGTGGTCGCTGGGTTGGCGGAAGGTTACAAGGATGGGGTCAGGCTGGCAAGGGAGAGCATTACGTCGGGTGCGGCTTGGAGGGCGTTGGAGACTTTCCGGGAGGTCAGCCAAGTAAAGTGACATCCTGCCCGACGTATACACTTTTTCGAAAAATTGAGTTAGACGCTGTTGTACAGCTCTGGATCATATGATCCTTTTATAATTTTGGGTAGTCGCCCTGATCATTGACGATCTTCAATACAAGAGCCTTCTGACACTGGGGAGAAATGCGATCGAGATCAGACACGCAAGGGTAACTAGGGAATCGTAGTTGCCCTTGTGCGCTTGACCTTCATCGAGGGTGAACCAGCAACCACAACGGAAGATTGAAGCACATATGAAGGGGTATGTACCAAGACTTGCCTGTACAACCTGGTCCTGTACACATATTAGAAAAAGTCATCAGCCAGTGAACTTGCTGCCGAAAGAACCCAGACAAACGAACGCGTCGAAGGTACGAATCGCACCGAGGTGGAGTGCGGAATAAGGAGCTATAGATGCAAGCAGAACGATTTCCAGAACGATGGCGATGCAATGAGATGGGGCCAGGCTGCGAGGGGACTCGACGAGGGTCGCAACGAAACCCTAGTCATTGCGCGGGCCGTGCGAGCACACGGTGTCGAACAACGTACCCTAGGATATCCAGACAACCTAGCGTCAGGGATCGAAACAGAAAAGGGAGATAGAGATTTAGTACATACCGGTCCTGGGACCTGCCACAAGTAAATGGTAGGAAGCAATTGCCCGTTGAAGCTCGATCCGGGCCTGTACATTAATTTAATTAGAGTGCACTGGCAGCTGCAGCTAATCAACATCCACATTCACCAGCAGTAGAAAGGTCCTCACTTACTCAGGAACTTTGAGCATAATCCCGACGGATGAGG